>VWPU01009917.1:0-131552 GCA_013398955.1 Callaeas wilsoni | reverse complement strand
GAGAGCGGGCGGGCGGCGCGGCCAGCGGCCCGGAGCCGGGCCGGCGTGCCCGTGGGCGTGCTCCCCGGCGGGGAGGACCGCCCGCCGCCCACATCCCCGCCGCTCCCGCTAACTTTGCTTCTCCGCAAAGAGCCGCCCTCCGGCAGACAGAGGGTCGGCGGAGCCGGGGTCCGAGCCGGCCCCCGCGATGAAGGGTCGGCGACGGTGGCGAGGCGAACATCGCCGCTTCGCCGCGGTGCTGGTACTGTACACGCTGCTGCTGCTCCTGCTGGTGCCCTACGCGCTGGACTACGGGGCCAGGCGCGGGCGAGCGGACGAGGAGCCGCTCCTGCGGCGCTGCCCAAGCCTGGAGGAGGCGCTGAGTGAGTGGGGCTGGGAGCAGCGGCCGCCGCTGGACGAGGAAGAGGAGGAGGATGAGGCGGGCACGGCCGGGGCGGCGGGTAACGGCAGCGCGGGGACGGCGGGGAAGCGGCACATCTACCTGCACGCTACCTGGCGAACGGGCTCCTCTTTCCTCGGGGAGCTCTTCAACCAGCACCCCGACGTCTTCTACCTGTACGAGCCCATGTGGCACCTTTGGCAGGCGCTCTACCCGGGGGACGCCCTGAGTCTGCAGGGAGCCCTCCGCGACATGCTGCGCGCCCTCTTCCGATGCGACTTCTCCGTCCTGCGCCTCTACACCGCCCCGTCCGGCCCCCGCGACCCGCTGGCCCCCGCCCCGCCCGCCGCCGACAACCTCACCACGGCCAGCATCTTCGGCTGGCGGACCAACAAGGTGATCTGCTCGCCGCCGCTCTGCCCCGCCGCCCCGCGGCCCCGCGGGGAGATCGGCCTCGTCGACGGGGCCGCCTGCGAGGAGACGTGTCCGCCGCGGGCGCTGCGGGAGCTGGAGGCCGAGTGCCGCAAGTACCCCGTGGTGGTCATCAAGGACGTGCGGTTGCTGGAGCTGGGCGCGCTGCTGCCGCTGCTGCGGGAGCCCGGCCTCAACCTGCGGGTGGTGCAGCTCTTCCGCGACCCCCGCGCCGTCCACAACTCCCGCCTGAAGGCGCGGCAGGCGCTGCTGCGGGAGAGCGTCCAGGTGCTGCGCAGCCGCCACCGCGCCGAGCCGCGGGGCCCGGCCCGCCACCAGCAGCAGCATCTCCTGCTGCCGCCCGGGCTGCTGGGCGGCGGGCGGGCGCCGCAGCCGCAGCACCGCGCCGAGTTCTTCCTCGGCGGCGCGCTGGAGGTGATCTGCCAGGCTTGGCTCCGCGATCTCCTCCTGGCCCGGCGCGCCCCGGGCTGGCTCCGCCGCCGCTACACGCAGCTGCGCTACGAGGACTTGGTGCGGGAGCCCCGCGCCGAGCTGCGCCGCCTGCTGCGCTTCGCCGGGCTGACGGTGCCGCCCGCCCTGGAGGACTTCGTGCTCAACATGACCCGCGGCGCCGCCTACTCCTCCGACCGGCCCTTCCTCATCTCCTCCCGCGACGCGCGGGAGGCCGTGCACGCCTGGCGGGAGCGCCTCAGCCGTCAGCAGGTGCGGCAGGTGGAGGCGGCGTGCGGAGAGGCCATGAGCATCCTCGCCTACCCCCTCAGCGCCGGCGACGCCCGGTAGCGCCCGAGCCCCACGTCCCGGACGCGCCCGAGGGCGGACCGACGGGCGCCGTCGGGCAGAGCCGAGCGCGGGGGTCACCGCTGGCATGGTAGGCGCCCACTTGGTGGGCCGGCGCTCCCTCGGGGGCAGCCCCGGCTGAGGGACACGCGTCTCGCCTCGGGTACAGGCAGCGCTGCAGAGTCCAGGCCCCCCCGTCCCGCTGTGGCTTCAGTGTGGCTGTGCTCCTTTTGGGCGGCGTGGAGAGGGCAGGGGGGATGTTTTATTTATGAGAAGGGTTTGGTAAGAGGTGTCCTCCGAGTAGGGCATCACTCTTGGAGCCCTTTCAGCGTGAAACCGTGATCGTGTACAAAGCACAGGTATGCTACAAACAAACTGCATGAAAATTTAAAAATCCCCCAGGTGAAGACTCTCAGCAAGGAACTAGAGGGCCTGGAAGGTGCTCCTGTGACAGCTTTGCCCTTCTGGAGCTCCGAAGCGCACTGGCCTCTGTCCTACTGCTACTGAAACACAAGAGGCTTCTGTGAAGTCGTTGCAGAGGTCAGCAGGGGCCTGGACAGGCAGGAGGGTGCTTGCTGCAGGGCGGGACTCAGCTCTCCTGCTCCAAACCTGCTCTGCAGGGATGGTCTCTGCCCCTGCTCGTTGCTGGTGCTGTAGGGAGGGGGCTGAGGGAAGGGGAGCCGTGTCCAACTCTGTCCATCGTTCGGAGCAGCAGGCTAAGCAGTCGTGCAGAAAGGGTAAGCATTTGCCTGCTTACGTGTTTTGAAGATGTTTGTGGCAGAAATCTTTGCTTTTCTGAAGAAATCTGTAATTGTTTTGAAAGTAGGATTTTTTTTAATATACATATATTGATATAGTTTGGTGATACTCATGCGGGATACAGGTGACTAACGTGTTTCTTTGGAACATGTGTAGGGCTGAATGAAACTGGAAGGCAAATGCTCGACATTTTTGTTTTGTTTTCTCTGTCAGATGAGAGAATCACCTTTCTTCCCTCGCTTCCGGGCTGACACATTGTGCCATGCACAGGGTCCTCCTGATCACTTCCCTTCCAAACAATAACATCCTCTCAGCTGGCAACTCCTGAACAAAAGCAAATGTTTCCTAAGAGGCTTAGACAAATTAATCATGAAATTTCCAAATAAAACCTTATATTAAAAAAACAAACAAATTTTTTTAAAAATTAAACAAAAAAAATAACCCTGAAGTTATATTTTGGATTTTAAAATTACAAGTTCCTGCAGATATCCTGCAAGTTGTATGAGAAGAGGGGATGTGTGTACCTTTGTTTCCTAATTTCTTGAAGTGGGGATAGAAGGTTCAGTTGTAATTTAGGGATGCAGTTTCATAACTTCACAGAGACTGCTTTTGAATCCATTAGAGCCTGGTAGACTTTAAATGGCCCCACAAGAGTGTACGGGATTATAGGGATGTTTACATGCAGTCCTCAAATACAAACTCAGAATATGAGTTTCAAATTGAGGATAATCCAGGATCAGGAAGAAAGCAGTATTTATATAAAGTGCTGAAAATAAAGGCAGTTCAAAGATGTTATGTTATCATGGAGGAAGTATTTGAATTGCACTGTACATTTTTGTGCTCCGAGTGTTATGCTGTACAGCATGTCACTAAGTTAGGATGAACCTTCATTTATTTTAGCTCTTTTTTTCCCTTGACCTTCCCATCTGAGAGTATGTTGGCACAAGAAGCAGGTCTTTCATTATCTGACAGGAAAATGTAGTCATAAAAATGTTTTTGAACAAATCTATCCATTTCCCAGTAGCACACTTCATACAGTTTTTCATCCTTGGGCTTCTGCTTGAAGTAAGAATTACAGGGTCTTGTTTTGTGCTGGAACAACCTTGTGTATTGTCTAAGGGATGTTTCTGCATTCTCGCACTGTGCCTGTGACACCAAAATTTGTCTCTGGGTGTTCCAGTGGCATTTAATAATGCGATTTTTATAGATAGACAATACCTGTACTAATGCCTTGATAACTTGTGTCAAGTAACCTGTTATGGAAGGCTTTTCTGGGACTACACCCAGCCTGGCTTGTACTAACAGGTTTGGAAAGAAAATGAGATTTTTGTGCATACCAAAAGATGATACGGTACTTATTTTCTTAAATTGGATGGGAGATTAAAATCCAGTATATCCTGTTGATTTATTCTTAGTAAGTTGCAGTCACAGAATTGTGTGATGCAACTGTTAAGCATTCTCCTCACCTTGACAGGGAATCCCATAATGCTCTTTCAAGTGGTAAATATCTTTCGTAAGTTTTTCAAAATCCGCACTTAATTTCACTTAAAATTGTTCATCATCGTGAGGAAAGAAGTGTTAACATCTAGCTTAACTTGATTCTTATAGCTGGGAGGGAATACACTTATCGGAAATTACTTAGTATTTTCTGAAACTGTTTGAGCTGCAGAGGTGGTGAAGGGCCTTGAGGAGAAACCCTGCGAGGAGTGTCTGAGGTCACTTGGTGGGTTCAGCCTGGAGGAGACTGAGGAGAGACCTCATTGCAGCCCACAGCTTCCTCATGAGGGGAGGCAGAGGGGCAGGCACTGATCTCTTCTCTGTGGTGATCAGTGACAGGGCCCAGGGAAAGGCCTGAAGCTGTGTCAGGGGAGGTTTAGGTTGGATATTAGGAAAATGTTCCCAGAGGGTNTTCCTCACCCAGAGGGTGGTTGGGTACTGGAACAGGCTCCTCAGGGAAGTGGTCACAGCACCGAGCCTGACAGAGCTCAAAAAGTTTTTGGACAATGCTCCAGGCACATGGTGTGACTCTTGGGGCTGTCCTGCACAGGGCCAGGAGCTGGACTTTGAGGATCATTGAGGGTCTCTTCCAATTCATGATATTTTATGATAGATGCATTTTCTGTATCAATAATTATTTCTGTCAGGAAAAGTTGTTCACTTGCCTGGCTGCTCTCCATGAGTGATTATTTTAATTTTTAAATTTTTGTATAATATGAAAAAGGCTCCATTGGGCAAAGTGTACAAAATATAGCAAGTGCAATTTGTGGTTTGCATTCAGTGCACCAGAGTTCATTAGAAAACTCATCTAAAAAATCCATAGGGCTATCCAAAGCTGAGAAAGGAGCAAGTAGCCCAGAGTGACATCTTAGAACGGTATGTGGATGATAATTGCTTAATGACTGCTAGTGTGACGTGCGCTTCAGTCACTGGAAGGTTTTCTAAAATTCTCCTGCCCAAGGAGGACAGCTAAGCGTGACCAACAAATGCATCCCATTTTTCTCTTCAGGGTGTTTTGGTGGCATTAGACAGCATCATTCAGGATGCTTATAGCAGGTACTTGGTCTTGAAACTCAGGCCTTGAAGAAAAAGCAAATGTACTATCAAATATCAGCGTTGGTATTTACCTGAAAAGACAGGAACAGCCCTGATTAGGACAACAAGCATGGAGTTTCACTGGCAGAGATCTTTGGAAGCAACCAGAACTTGCTGAAAGCAGGACACCCATAGTTAGACTGCATTTTGAGAGCAGCTGGATATTTATGGCTTGGGCATTTTGAAGTCACAGTTCTACTGGATGATGTTGAAAATTGAACTGTAACTGCTCTTTTAGAGCAGGGCATGGCACGCTAAGCAAGGGAACAGTAAACACATTTTTATAGCCAACCTGAACTTGGAAGTCTTAGAATCGGAGTGCAGGACTGATCCATAGAGTTTTAGTATTTCAGACTGAGATTGGTGAAAATTACCTACTTGTGCTATATTACATACAATGAATTAACAACTTTAATTTATTAAAAAGTCATACTGGGAAATGGGTACAAAACTGACAGGTGCTCACAAGACATTTTTGTTGTCTGTTTTTACTTAACTTCTGGTTGTCACACATCTGACTTAAGAAAGGTAGAAACTTAAGTACTGTAATTATTCATAAAAGGCTGGGGTATTTCCACGCCATAACTGTTACTGCTCTTTTACAACATCATATCTGTATTTAAATTGTTTCTTTTGGGAAGGCAAACTGTAGTGACATACTTGTGGGAAATGATGAAAGTCCAGGGCCAAGAAATACTTGGCCTCAACCTTATTTCTACTCCTTAGGATATTAGTGATGGAGTCCTTGTAGATACCCACAGTAGGTACTTGCATACTGCAGGTACAATAGAAATAGTTTCGTATCAGCTGCAGTATCTAACAGAAGTGTTAGAAGGGTTGTGGAGTTACTTATTTAACAACTTTAATATTGCATGAGTCATTTTAGCCCCCTCCTCCCCCATCGGTCCGAGCATCAAGAAAAGTCCCGAGTTTCTGCATTAAATTCTCAGTATCACCACTTTCAGTAAAGCTCAATGATAAAAGAAAATGCAGAGTTTCTGGATTTGTTATGGTAACACAATTAAACAACTGAAACCCTGAGAGCCAACAAGCCCGACAGCATGTTCTGTTCCTTTCTTGAACATAGAGAGCTGTCACTGAGACTCTCTGATGATGCATGTCATTTCTCAGAGTCACCATGCAATCCGTGCAGCACTGGGACTACCTTAGATGTTGTTTTGTCTTTCCTATTTAACTTGACATGACACCTACCACCATGGAGGATGACATGGGAGAAATAGGTTTGTCAAACCGTGCACTAGCAGAAGTTTTCAACACCTCACTGACTCTATGTGTGTGAGTGAGGGGCCAGGTCCAGGCTGTCCTTCTCTTTGGCTGTATTTTAAAGAGATGAATGCTAGATCCAAACACATTGAGGTGGTGGGTTTCAATGATGAAGGGGTTTGTTGTTTGTTGGTGAGACATATATCTGGCAGTCTCAGCTCTGAACAACAGGCTGGAAGCTGATTAACATTTTAGGGCTTGTAGTCTGGGTATTGAGTACTGTGAAATTCTTGCTTCCAGCACTGAGGTGTTAAGCTCTGCTGCTAACCTGGGGCACCTCAAGTGCCATTTCTTGTTGCTGTTAAGTGGGAATCCAGTTTTTCCCTGGAGCTTCCAAACTTGTTGCCCTGTTTCTAAACGTCCAACTTAGCCAAACTTCAACTGTAAATAGACTGAAGCTTTTCACCATGGGCATAACCTTTAAGTCTCTTGAGGGAATTTCAATCAAAACAGTGCTTATTCTTTTGATCTTAGGATGTAGTGGTCTTTTGCCTGTGTTCAAATATTCTCAAAGATATTTCTTTGAAATAATTTGTCACTTCGGTGTTTTGGGACAGGAACTCCAGTTTGGGTAGGGGAAATTACCTCTGTGTAGAGGATGTCCCCTGTGTTTTTATTTTTACCTCTGCTTTCTATTCTGATTTGGCCAAATATATTAATGTTTGTATCAAGTGGATAGCATGTGTTCAGTAAAAGTGGTTTTGGTATGTATGTGTATCTTTATTTTATACCAAATAAAATCTGCATTGGTTTTATCTCCAGTAAGAATGCGTAAACCTCTTTCTTTCCCATAGAAAACTCAACATGGTACAAGACATACAGTGGGAACCAAAACCATGTAACTATGGCAGGGGCTGCATCACTGGGCTGAGCAGGGAGGAGTCAGCCATTGCTGGTTCCCACTGATGCCTTCTTCCCTATCCCCTCTTTCCCTGCTGCATTTGTGCCTAAGGAAGACCCTCCAAATCCAGTGTTCAGCTTTCCAGTGCATAATAATGGACAGGACTGTAGGTGAGAGGGAGAAGACATTGATGACGGATGGGGTAAACATGAGGGAATGGGGAAAGGAATTCACTTTTAGTTGAGGATAGTGGGATTTGTTGGGCAAAGAACTTGGGTGTGAGAGGACTAAGGGACTGTGATTTGATGAGGAGAGGCAGGAAGTTGTGACTGCTTTAATTGGAAATGTTGGCTAGGAGTATGTGTGAAGGAAGGAAGGAAGGAACATGGAGAGAGCAAGCTAGGAGAAGTAGGGACCAAGAACTGGGAATTGCCCCAAGTGTGTTATTTGGAGGAGGTAGAGCAGGAAAGTTGAGGGCGGAGGGGGCAGGGAAGATTGAGAGCAGGGTGAGACTGAGTCCGAATTGCAGGGGAAATCTGGTAATGCCTCAGCATCAGCTCTTGCCATGTCTCAGTTCAAATGGCTGTGCAGACAACTGGCAGTGGACCAGCCTCTGGGTGGAGAGCTGGTCCACAGGGCAATGGTGGGTTGCCTTCCCATATACCTTTCTCAGCCCACATAAACACATTTCTCCTGCAAACCAGACTCCTCTCTTTCCCTCTGCATAAGGAATTTATTAACTACCCCCCTGCTCTCCTAGCAGCATTGGGGTGGGACACATGGGAAGAAGAGCTTTCGTGCAAAACGGAAGTTTTAAAGCTCAAATTTGTAAAAATGAAGTCTTTGCCCACCTTCTGCTACTGTTAGGCTCAGTTTGTGAGTACAAGGGATGATGTGAAAGCTGTCTCAACCAGCTGCCTTTGCCTGAGCTCCATTTGGGAGTGCCTCTGCAGTCACTTCTGCAGTGGTCATTACTACCAGCCGCCAGAACAGAGGAGTCTGGGAGAGGTCTTTGCCGTGTCCTTGGTTCAAGTGACAGGTGTTTGTGCGCTGGATTTAAAAGTCCCAGTTCTAGCAGTGACTCAAGTGCATATCACTGACATCTATTGTTTTCAGTATAAGCTTTTTAAAAAATGCCAGGAAACCTCTTGTCTATGCACACCGTTACAGAGGCGTTCAATGTCTGTGCTGCAAAGTCAAGCACTGAAGGAGTCAGACTCAGTGTCTGCTGCCTCCCCTTTCATACTCCTTATCAGTCATGTATCACAAGTGGTTGTTTTTTCTCCACTGCAGCACTTGATCAACACTCAATGTTGGACACACCTGGGGCAGGAATGGATCGTGCAACAAGTCTGGCACCATGAGCACGGCCTGGTCTGTGCCAGAGGTTAGAAAGTGTGCAGGAATCTGGTAGGAGACTGAAGGAGGTAAAAAAGATGGAGGCAGTATCTCATGGCCGAGATATTTAAAAGCTCTCAGAGAAGCTAGACTCAGTCTCCGGTGCCACAGTGCCTGTAAGATGTTAGACAAATAAGTTGGATTTTCTGAAGAGGCCAAGTCCACATCAAGCAGAAGCTGAGTGACACCTTTGGTATGCTGGAGCTGGCTTTGCAGAACTGCTGTAGCAGCAGTCAGTGTTCATGTGTGCCTGGTCAGGGGGCATTGGTGGCTCCAGGGGGGACTCTGAACCCGTGAGTGAGCTAGTTGTGAACAGGGCAAATATGTGGTGGTATTAACATGTTCTTCGTCGTGTGCACCCGAGCCCCAGGGGGTTGAATTAATATTTTTAATAGATACAGAGAAATGTCAAGTGAAATAACTTCTTGGAGGGGACCAAGCTGTGTGGTTTATTTAGTCTCAAAGTCAAGGTTGAAAGAGGACAGTGGTGCACAGCAGCATGAGCAGAAGTGTGGGAGAGAGATAATCAAGCTGTGAACAATACTGGCATAAGAACAGATTTTTATACATCAGCAATGAATCATTTCAGCCTGGAAGTTGGAAGAAGGTGGGGTTTTTTAACCATGAGAACAGCATGGCAGGAAGAGATGGAAGAGACAGCTCATTTTAAAAGACAACTCCTATAATTTAGAAATAGAAAGGAACAGATATACTAGACTACCATGTTATGACTAGATATGAAGCTAATGGTCCAGAAGCCCTGTGATCCAGAGGAAGTACTGTATAGAGTGCTGAATCCTTGAAAAATTAGCTTTAATGTACAGAAAGACCAGAGCCCCAGTTTAAAGATGCTTTGTACATTTTATTTGTGCTCTGTGAAAAGGAGATAATGCTGACTTTCACGGAAATGTTGTTAAATAGTTTGTTCTGGAGTACTCTGAAATGGGTTAGTGTCTCATAACATTTCCTATGAGGAAATCTGGTAATTGTGCCTCTGCCAGTATTTGAATGAAATATATTGGAGCTGTACAATAAATCAAGAGGAGCACAAACCCCACACCATTAACCCAGTAGTTTTTGCCCTTTTTTTCTTGAGATGAGAGGAGCTAAAGGGAAAGGAAAGGTGGGGTGTTTGTGTAAGCGAAGGCTGTGTGGTTGTTCACTTGCCATGGGTAGAAATCCCAGCTGTGGCAGCAAGTGCAGGATGTGGGACCACCCAGCCCTAGCGCTGCCCTCGCTGTGGCTGAGCTGTCTTTAATGCTTTGCCATACAGCTGTGAAATTATTATCCCCTTGTTTATTTATGCACGGGCATGAAACTAGTTTCAGGTGTGCTCTGGATAGGATCTGAAGTGCAGCACTTGTTAAAATAACGGGAAAGGGCTGTGGGAGATCAATCCAAGTACAGCAGAGGCCTCTCTTATGGAAGATTTGAAAACCTTTCCATGGCTTTTCACAGTCATTTCAGCTGCTGCTTGAGCAGGCGTGACTTGAGTGAATTGTTGTGAGTATTCACCCCCCTCTCTTATTTTTTTCCCTTTTTAAATAAAACTTGTTTAAGAACAATTAGTGATACTTAACTCTTTCTCAAATGGATTTAGAGATGAGAGGATGGGACATTTGTCACCTGTTCCAAGCTGGTTTTAAAATCATTAAGGACGAAGACTTCAGCAGTCATTTACTCCATTATGTATGCCCACTGTTAAAAACTGCTCTCAATCGTCTGTTTGAATCATTCTTGATTCATTTTAAGACTGTTGCTTCTCTTACTGGATGCAGAAAACAGCCTGCTACCATTGCTCTGTGCTAACTTGTTCTTGTCACAAGCACATAACTGTAGGATTATTTTTTTACACAACAACAACAACCCTCCCCCCAAATAGTCAACTTTAAAGCTTATTAATTTCCAATTCATTTATCCATTTTAAAGTTTTTGTTTCAATAAAGCACTTTGGTTTGTTCATCCTTGCATATCAACTTCCATCCTCAACTCCCAGTTCTGTCTTGATACCCCCAAATCAGATAACCAGATAAATATTTCAGTCATTTATATAACATCAATTTCTTGCATGAAAAGGGGTGCTTTTGCTTACCTGAAAATTGGTTTTGGCTGTTCACAAGGTCTTTAATGTCTAAAATGTGGAAACTGCTAGAAAGCAAGACCCAGCCTCAAGTTGCTGCAGCAAATGAGGAGTTGCTTTAGCATGAATTTCATTCTGCATCCTTAAATTGTAAATTGGAAACCATATCTTCCTACTGACTCTCTGTAAATTCTTATTAAAATATGTGCTAGTTGACTCTTCTAAGAACTTAAAGCAGTTACATTCAGATTGGATGATAATAATAATTATAATAATTACCCAGTATTTCTAAAGCTTTGCTCCTTAACTGGAAAGGAGTTAAAATCTTGACAAGTAGTATAGGTTATGTGTAGCTGCTTTGATAGTTCTGCCCTGGAAAGTGGCCCTCCTGCTGCTTTTAGCTCTCTACCGTAGGTTGACAAGTTGCTTGTAAATTGGTAATGCTATCCCTGAAGGAAGCAGCTACTCAGCAATTTTAAGACTGCATAAACTTGGCTTATTTCTAAACTGAGTTTCAAGTTGCTTGGAGCTGTCAAAGTGTTTCTGGTCATGTCTGTACTTAGAGCTTCACAGATTCCTGCCAGGAAGGATTCCAGTTCTGAGACACTGAGCTCCTGAGGGCTGACCTTGGAGCACTCCTCAGTATGCAGAGAGTAAAACCCCTTTACTGGCTACTGAGCAGGTGAGTGATGCCTCAGTCCTCATAGCAAAAATCCTGTCCTTCAGAAGAGTTAGGCTGTGCCTTTAATAAACATTATTTTAAAAATCTTTATTGCATGAAAGAAAAGGTCCAGGGATAAGTGGGAGAAAAGTCTCTTGTGATCTGTTACAGAATAGCTAGAATAATTTTGAGCTAGGCATTTAATTAATAAAACTTTTTCATCTTCTAACGATGCTTTGATCTGGGGAATGCACAAGTAGTCTAGGGCCCTACAGAATAATTCCTGGAACTTATTTCTGAATGCCTGCAGGGCTACATCACTGCTCTCCTCATGAAAAGTTCATTCCAATATTGAGAGGTTTTAAACTAGTGAAGGTAAAAAGCATCTAGGGAAGGTGATAGTTACTCCTTAATCTAAACCAGCCGTAGTATTTTAACTGTAAGCAGTAATTTGAATACCTGTGATATCATAAGTACAATTAATACAGAGTGAAGTTTGCATCCTTCGAAATCCTTTACATCCTGACTTGACAGTCAAGCTTTGGAATAACTGATAAAATGTAAAATCAGGTTGATTTTTCTAACCAAGTGCTTTCATACGAGCATAGTATTATTCTCCAAATAAAGTGTGAAATTCTACAAGAAAAAAATGCTCATCCATCTTTGCAGATTTTGTTGGCTAAAAGCCCAGTATGGACCACCTTCCTTTTTAGAAGCTTTTTGGATTTTTTTTTTTAACTTACTGCTGGCCTGCCTCACTCAGGTATAGCATCTGTACTGAAGCATGCAGCTATGGATAGCTTATAGTAACCTGCGGGTAGTTCTGTTAGTTCTGTTTTCATTTGACCACAGTGTTGTAACAGTTAATTCCTTCCTAGTGAAGGAATTATCTGTGGAAATTCTCCTCCCTTTCTAAACACCAATGTCCAGGGTAAATCACATCTTGCCCTGTTTATTTTTCCAGTACGGTTTTACCAGCATGGGTGTTTGTTGTGCTTGAAGAGACTTTCTCCCGTGGTCCATCAGATGAAAGTGCACTATGCACCTTGGGGTCCCCTCTCCTTCACTGTCTGAAGCTGCTCAACACCGCTGCGTCTCTGGGGTCTAACCCCAAATTAGCTGGTTTTGGCTGGGGAAGTTAATTTTTTTCAGAGCAACTCATGTGGGGCTGTGTTTTGGATTTGTGCTGCAGACAGTGTCGATAACACAGGGATATTTTCCTTATTGCTGAGCAGTGCTTGCACAGAGTTAAGGCCTTTCCTGCTCCTCACCCACCAGTGAGGAGACTGGGGGTGAACAAGGAGTAGGGAGGTGACACAGCCAGGACAGCTGACCCCAGCTGACCACAGAGGTATCCCACATGATGTGGCCACATGCTTGGCATGTAAAGCTGGAGGCAGAAGAAGGAAACAGGAGATGTTTGGAGTGAGGGTGTTTGTCTTCCCAAGTCAGTGTTGTGTGTGATGGGGCCCTGCTCTCCCGGAGATGGCTGAACACCTGCCTGCCCATGGGAAATAGCGAATGAATTCCTTGTACTGCTTTGCTTGTGTGCACAGCTTTTGCTTTCCCTATTAAACCGTCTTTATCTCAACCCACAAGTTTTCTCCCTTTTGTCCTTGCGATTCCCTCTCCCATTCCACTGGTGGCGAGTGAGCAGGTGCCTGCATGGCCTTAGTTGCTGGCTGGGGTTAAACCCCGTCACTGACCATGGATACACACAGTTCAAATCCCACTCTTCAGTTAACCCAGCTGGCATTCGGTCTGTCAAGGTCTGAGTGCCGAGGGACCTGGGTGGGAGCAGGTGGCTGGAGCTCCACAGCCGCATCCAACCCCGCAGCATCTGTCTGGTCCAACGCCTAGGAGCTGGCTACCTCCCGCACAGTGGAGGGCACCAGGAAAGCTCTGCTTCCTACTGAGTGCAACTTCTGTTTGCTGTTTTGAAACCGACCACACAAGACAAACTCACTGCTGTAATAGCACAGAAGCAATTTTCTGCACAGGATGACCAACATACAGAGAGAAGTGGGGCATAGCAAACCATGGAGAAGTGCTTTCTCCTCATTGTAGTGTAAAAACTAAAAGCACTGCTGGGCAGACGAGGCTGGGAGTTCTAGCAAAAGACAGGTGCATTTCAGTACTGCAATTGTTATAGAAAATTTCAGGCTATAAACCAAGTTTCTCTCTATAGCTGTGGCATGTGTTTAATTACTCATCCTTTCCCGAACAAAAGGTCCTTTCAAGATAGCTGTACATTTACCTCAGGTTATAATTCCCTTTTTCAGATTGTATGTAATAATTTAGTATTTAAATCCTATTGCTTGTCCCATAACAAGAGAGCAGACATTGTTTTGTTTAAGATTTTTAATAGGGAGGGATTTGATAATTTTATTTTATTGATCAAATGTTTCAGGACACATAGCATATATAGAAATAATCACATTTTCAAGTGTTACCCTACACAAAAACTGAATGTAAGCTGTCATTTTTTATTCTTCTTAAAATTCTTCTTAAAAGAAAAAGAAAGCAACTCCTAACTTCAAAACATACATGACTTATTTTACTTTAAGTGCTTCTCAGAAATCACTTTGTCTTGGACTGTGGATTAGTTTAGCCCGAATAGTTTTTACTTTGTAAGCTCAGTCTTGGTTAGGAAAAATAGTAGATACCTGGATTAACAAAATTCAGTTGCTTTGAGAATATTGAACTCAGTCGTAGCAGAGGTGCCCTAGTCTTGCAACAGAAGCAATGTTAGATTGACAAATATCCTTTATTAAGTATGTTTAAGAAAATACAGAATGGCTGGGGAAAGAAAGTCAGTGTGCAGAATGTCTGTAGCTCTTCAAGCAGAGTTAAATTCTGATCACCATCTCTTTTCATTATTTCCACTCCTCCTTTGTTTGATCCAGTTCAAATATTCAGCTGATGTTAGCGTACTGAAAAATTACTGACTATATATGATAGGATAATGCAAGACAAAGCAGACTCGCCTCTGGTTTCGCACACTGGAGCTGGCGCTGTGCCAAGGCTCCACCTCACGTCCTCTCAGAGGACCGGCAAAGCCACCCACACATCACTGCTCTGGACAGCACCAGCGAGCAGCTCCTGCACTGGATTTATAGTGCAACAGATGGCCTGTGAGTTTGGCTTCGGTTCTCAGCATTGTCCTTTTAATCACTCCTGCTGTCTTTTGAACACTAACCAGAATGATTCCAAGCTCTTCCTTACAGACGAGCAGCTATTTTACAGGCCGTTGCACTTGTAGGTGCTCGTGCGCTGGAGATGCTTCTCACTAAGCGCAACACTCCATTTTACAATCAATTTTGGGTCCTAAAATTAACTGAATATCCCCCCCATTTTTCACTTTCCTATGACTCCCTTCTCCAGATCCAGCCCTAGAAATCTCTAGACGACAGTACTAGTAACTTTTCTCCACTGTGAAAACTGGTGAAAAGATAAGAAACAGAACAGAGAACAAATGGTCTGTTATTAATCCTCATAGATTTACCTTCCTACGGTGATTGAGCTAAGGCTTCTTGAGAAAGCACTTTCCAAATATCTTATAAAATGAAGTATATCATCCAGACCTCCTTTGTCTGCATGATAATTCACTCTTTCTAAGAAAAGATTTAGAAGTTATAACACCTCTCTATCCCAGCCATGTTGATGTAAATCTGTATTTACTTCTCTACATAATAATGTTTACTCCTTGTTGTACCTTGCAACCCTTCCTAAAAGACAAGGGTATCAAAGCAACTGTTGGATGCTCCAAGGTGGGAACCATTAATTAGATTTTAAGGAAGGGAACTCCAAATCAGTTCTGTACTGTGGGAAGAGGGCTGAGCTGCTGACTTTGCCTTGAGGAAAGACCTGACAGTATCAGCCTTTTTCACTTCCGAGATAAAATACAAAGTTTATATGTATCACAAATGTGTCAAGCCACAGTAAGTTTTGCATTACTATCAGCCAAATAAGAAGAGAAGATATATTTCTGACTTGACTACAAATGACAACTATGTTTATTTGTTCTAGTGCAGCCAATGGTGTAACTCAGTGTGAAACAATTAATTCCACACAAGCCACCACCAGCTTGTACCTGCTACTTCCCAGAGACTCCAAGGTCTATTTGAAGTAAGAAAGTAATAAGAAATGGAAAGATGATGCTGACCTGGCACAGTAACACCATCTTCATACCTAATCTGAAACTTGTTGACAGAGCAGGAGTTCCAAGCAGCACTAACATTTCTTCTATTGAGAAAAGAATGCTTGGATGAAGCCTCAGTCAAGAAGCTCAAAGCTGAAGTTACTGCAGTATCTTGTCTACATGAATGAATGTTTAGCCAAGCTTGTACACAAGCCAGCCAGTGGCAGAAAGCACAGCAGGTGTTTATTTCCCATCCTCCACTGCTACTATCCCCACAACATGGAGAGCTTTCACAATATCTTGCTTTCTCTCTCCTTCCCACCCACTGTTGTATTTAACAGACAACCCCTTGCCATTTAGTCCCTTTAGGATACTCAGCTCCCAAACTAGGACTCAGAGACCTGCACACCATTGATGTGCTGAAGACCAAGAAACCAAGCCCTGGTACTGCAGAGAATTGCTGTTCTCCTTACATCCTCACTGCTTCAAGTGCAAATATTGAAAGGACAGTTGATGTGTGGCTGTCAACACGACGATGACGATGTGTCAGGAGATACAGCACTATATTCCAGTTCTACTAACCTCTGCTCATAGTAATTACTTCAGCATTGTTAAAGACATTTGGTGCAGTAGCACCCAGTTTCTTGCACAAAAGAAACCGTGTTTATCTCTTGGAAGGATAGGACTTAAGATATATTACAGCCCTCCCTGACAGCAGTTGAACTGCTCCCAGTTGAACCTATCATACCATGCAGGCTTTAGGTGCCTCAAGGGAACTGAAGCACCAAAAGTTTTGGACAGACCATCTACCACAGCAGTCTTAGTCAGGACAGCATGATATTCTTTGGATACCTAGTGCATTTATATGTTTGAAATAACCCTAAGATACCTCCTGAAACCTTACTGATATGTTTATATCTTAGGTGGAAGAGGGTAAGAACTACAAGGATGGTAAACTGAAAATTCAGGTTAAATGCTGCTTCTGATTTTGAGCATTATGAACAGACCAAAACTAACTAACAGGAAACCTCTAGCACCCAGCCTGTAACTGCAAAGGCAAGGCAGAGCAGTGTGTCTCCTTTAAAGGAAGGAAGCAAATTTGGGACATCCTGAGATGGCTTACATTTGCCTTGCTCCATCAGAACCAGCTGTGGGTCATGTGATTTTACCTCTGTTTCTTTACTTCTGATATCCCAGCTCAAATCAGACAAACTTACCTCAAGTGACCCCGTGTGCTGGAAGCTGTTATTTCACAACAGCTATTACTAATCGGCTGATGCGATCCAGAAGAACGTCTTCTGGTATTCTGCTCTCTGGTATTAATCTGTGTCAACATCAAGACATTCGAGCCAAGCAATTTAGGACTGAAATTCAAAATCAGGCAGTGGAGGATAACCTCCCTGATTAAACTAAAATCTGGAAACAAAAGTCATAAGTATATTACACACGGAACTGCATGACCTACTTCTCCCTGCCTCAGTAATAACAACTTCAGAGATTTTACTATTTAAAAAGTAAATCCAATTTATTTCTCATAGCCTAAAGTTAAGTATTTTAACACGGCAACAAAAACCTTTTAAGTTGGGCATTCACTTTCTCTGAGGGAATGCAAATCTGGAGGGTTTTTTTTCAATTAGAAGCAGGAAAGCGACCTTTAATTGCAGCATTTCAAATTATTGCCATTTAATTATTCAAATTTGCATACGTTAGCAATGTAGAATAGCTTTGAAATTGTACTCAGGCACCAAAGTGGCGTTTGACTATTTTGCCTCCCTCTCTTCTTTTTAAAAATCTATATCTAATGTGTTTATATGTGACATTTTCAAGCCCCAAAAGGTTAAAAAAACCCAGGAAATGGGGCTTCAGAAAATTAAATTGAAAAGTATTATGTTAATAAAAGCTAGAAGTTACCCAAATATCTTTAATTTTCCTAAGACAAAGATTGCTGCTCCCTTGCATGCACAAATAGAAATCCTTTCTGGCTCTGTACTACTGCACAAGAACCTGAGAGGAGCACTGGCTTTATCCATGGCAGCTTAAGCAGGTATTCAATAAGCAGAGCTTCTCTCACTTCCTGAAGATACCTTTCTCCACCAGCAAGTTTCCTGATAGAGACAGTGCAGGCGACTAATAAAGACTTTTATTCCAGTATAAATTATAATGAGCTGTCTCTCCCAGTTAACATTCAGCCACTAGATTAAGCTTCAAAGCTTTAAAGCTGGCATTTTGGATGTCAGCAAGTCCATATGGGGCAGTGCAAAATAGATTATTATCAAGAAAGTACCAGAGGAAGAGTGAATAAAGCAGCCAAACCAGATACATCATTTTATTACCTGAAAATCTGAACTGATTCTAATATTCAATTGCTTTGTCACAACTGTTTCCTTTCAATAACAAAAACTTATATAAATTGCAAGTATCAAATGAAGATATGAAATGTCATTTGAGTCTGCAACACAGATT
The DNA here is from genome assembly GCA_013398955.1 of Callaeas wilsoni. Classification (NCBI taxonomy): domain Eukaryota; kingdom Metazoa; phylum Chordata; class Aves; order Passeriformes; family Callaeidae; genus Callaeas; species Callaeas wilsoni. The sequence continues at coordinate 113,745 of VWPU01009917.1, read as the reverse complement.
CAAATATTTGACAAGCATTTGGATCCTGTTTCTATGTGTGCATGTTTCATAAGGCATCTCCATATTTATCACACTAATGTTACCATAGAACTGCTCTCAAAATTACTAAAGGCATTTTAGAATCAAGAAAATGTAGTAATGATGTGAGGTTACTTGTTCAAATTTACTCTCCTTGCCCTGGAGTAGAAGCGAGTCAGTGCTGCCCTGTAAAAGCCTTTGATTTTGTGATCAGTTAGGATAGGGTGGTTTTATTACTTTTGCATTATCCCACTGCCCTTGTTTTAGATAATGTATGCAGAAGCCAACATAACTTCTCAGCATTTAGGACTGCAGGATTAAGAATAGCAATTGTTTACAGTGCTGTTCCCACAGTAGAGCTGCCTGTTTAAACCATTTCCTGGCTTTGTAATTCACTGTTTCCTCCACACTTTCCTCCTCTTTCACTTTGCAGGCTTACTTCTATTGGAAGTTATTTTTCAGAATGGCACTTGCAAAAATTCCAGACCAAGAAGTATCTGTGGTTTTTCACTGTACCATATTAAGCTCTTCCGCCCCCCAGCCTTGGGAAGCAAGACTCTGCTTCTGCATTGAAAATAAGGTTTGCAGGGGCTGCTTCTTTCAAAGAGTATTTTCCAATATATGGGTATTCGAATTTGATAATCTACATGATTTCCACTGAGTAATGTGTTCAACCTATGCAGCAGCTTTGTCCTACTTTCTGCAAGTCTGATTATGACCAAGATTGTTCGTAGCCAGTCCAGGGTGTTTACTGGCTGCTTTTCTCTTGGATGGTCTGTGTCTCCTAGCCCTGGGTTGTCTTCCCTTTCTTCTAAAGTTTCAGTGGGTCATGAGTTCACTACTTTTGGAGAGGAATACTCCCTGCTGATGCATCTGTAACTTCTCTGGCTTCTCCCCCAAAAAGGTCCTCCCCCAAATGTTAAAGAAAAGCGCATATGAAGTTTAGGCTTGAGAGTATCCAAATTCCATTCCCACACTTGTGCAGAAGCAGACACCACGTCTGCCAAGGCTGAGGTCAAACATGTTATTCCAGGGAGCTGCTTCAGAGTTAAAAGAAACACTGAATCTTTCTTTGACAGGCATGTGATGCATATTAGTTCCTAGGGTTTTACTGTCCAGAATAAGACTAAAAAACACTCTTCTGACCAATACTGTCTAAAGAGAGACTGCAGTTGGAATTAAATTGATATTGTACAAGAAGGTCCATGTCTATCTGACTATAAAGGTGAAAATCACAGAATCTGGCCTCCTAAGCAGTATGAGCAGCTCACAATATCTGTTAAGGTTTGCTAGAATTCCTACTGTGAAGATCTTTCCCTCCCCCTCAGGAGTAAAACATAGTAGCCATCATTTCATTAATAACAGACATCATTTTAACCTTTGCTATTTACTTGCTTCAGATCAGCTCTTCGGAAGTTCAGCCAAAAAAGAATTTTTTTCCTCTCCTCCAGTTAAAATTCCTGCAATCCTTTCCCCAAAGGCAATTCCTTCATTGTAAAAGTAAATAATTTTTTTTTTTTTTGTCTTTTCATAGGCCAGAAAACATGCATCCTTGGAATAGGGCTAGACTTGGTCAAGTACCAAGTATGTGATACTTCACCCTTGTTCAGGCTTATCAGAAAAGCCAGCTTACATTGCATAGTAGACACACAACACACAGTGTAAACACACTCGCCATAGCGTTCCTCCTTTCTGATAACCGGAGACACAGCATCAGAGCTACTCCTGGAGCCAGCGTCAGCAGCGCTTGGAACACCTCTCACGGAAAGCACCCTGAAAATTCCAGCGTTGTGCCCCTGCTTGTAGCACTGTTCTTGGCAGTCACAGGATCTGCTCATGGCTCCTCAGCCTTAACTGATTAACTGCCTGTGGTCCCAGGAAAGGGAAGAGAATTGCCTTTTTACACAAAACACGTGCAGGCCTGAAAAGGAGTTCTTCTGCTCAGCGATCTTCATCAAGGTTTGTTACTCTGCACCATTTAAGAACAAAGCTCCCTCATCGCAGTCTACAGCTTCCTCGTGAGGGGAAGAGGAGGGGCACTGATGTCTTCTTTGTAGTGACCAGTGACAGGGCCCAGGGAGTAGCCTGAAGCTGTGTCAGAGGAGGTTTAGGTTGGATATTAGAAAAAGGTTCTTCACCCAGAGGGTGGTTGGGCACTGGAACAGGATCCCCAGGGAAGCGGTCACAGCACCAGCCTGACAGAGTTCAAGAAGTATTTGGACAATCCTCTTGGGCACATGGTATGACCCTTGGGGATGGTTCTGTGCAGGGTCAGGAGCTGCACTTCAGTGATCCTTGTGGGTCCCTTCCAGCTGTGAATATTCTGTGATTCTATATTGGTTTTACAATTTTTCCACAAAAAGACTCGTGGTTTCCTCGTGTCTCTTTTCTTAATAATGTAAGACAGTCATTACAGATCAACACCCATTATAAATTTACCTTGGAGGGACAGACGCAGAGGTAGATCACTCATTAGAGAACATATTTGAAAGAAAGCAGACTAGACAACACAACTGCAATGTTTCTCTGCAGCAGGAAGTTCTCGTACTGAGGTTAGCCCAATAAGTTTAATAGTTAAGGAAAAACAGAGTGGGTATTTACTCACACACAATTTTATGAGAGGAACATCTGAAATGGCAGCAAGAAAAACACACTTTTTGGACAAACTGATATTACATCACATTAGTGGGCCACAGAACTCTTTAAAAAAATAAATCTTTTGAGACATGAGAATGAAATCACATTTTAGCATGCTTTAAATAGCTGAAAGGCTCTTCAAAGCATACATTTTCAGCTATTGGCAAAGACAATGATTATCTCCTCATCTGGAAATTAAAAAGCATTTAGCAATAAGTTAAAGCTAGCCTACGTGTAAGTGGGCTAAATACTAGTCAGAGATTTTTCCCTTTTCACATTTAAGATGATACTACAGTTCATCACTTCTGTAGCTTATATGCTGTTGTGCAATGCCCCACTGAAGTTGGACATCTACTCTGCAAAAGGGAACAAGGGTAAACAGCTTTCTTTTAGGATAGTCACAAATGGTAAAAACAGTAGTATTTGTCTGTTTAATTAGATGTTTGCTGTTTATCACACACAAGAACTGTAAGCAGAGTCCATGGATTCTTCTGAGTGATACGAAACCTCCTGGTTCCATGCAAGTCCAATATTGCCTCTCTCTCTTTTTTCTCCTCTCCTCCTATCTCCTGTTTTCCCCAGCCCAAGTTTCCAACTATCTACATATGAAGGAAAGTTTTACTTCGTGACTGCTACCCAAGAGAGCCTGGCTCCAGGCTCATGTCGGCTTCAGGTATGTCTTAGACCATAGGAAGCTGGATGTTTGTCTTTTGAGGCACTAAAAGTTGGGCTAAGAGTAATAGTCAAGTTGCCCAAAGCTAAAGGGACAAGTAGCTCTCATTGCCTTCCTATTTAAACAGCTGGCCAGCAAAGAAATCTTGTTTTCCCTTTTTTTCCCTGAAATAGATTAAGTACAGTTTGGAGTAACAGATTCCCTAGTCTTTCATTCACGCGTCTGTAGCCCTAATGTTTACTGTCCCATTTCACTTGAGTTTCCTCAGCCTCATGAGAGAAGACAACGATGGATCTCTCCACATTCAGATACACACACAATCTTTTCTGTCTCTTAATAATTATCAAGTTTATAGTTGTCCTTTCACATTCTCAAGCTAAGCCAAGGCAAGCTCAGTTCTATGACAACGTTTTCATGTACCTCTCTTCAGAGAGAGAGCTGCTGCAGCTGAACAAGACAATTGCAGCATGCTAGTTATACTTGGAGTTGATAAGCAGTTGGAAAGAGGAGAATAACCAGTTTTCTTATTTGTCTGTTTTCAGACACATAGAAAACCCCACTGTCAGCATCTTGAGTAAAAAATAGGTGACATCTTCAGACCCTAGTAAAACCACTTATGCATGTTAACTCGTTTAAATAAACACCCCCACCTCAAGTGACACAGTGGCCTGCAGTCTTCCTTGATCCATTCACAGAGCAAGAGTTATTTTTACTGAGTCAGTAATCATGCATTGTATTCCAGAGGAAATACTAGCCGGGTACCCCTGCTTGTAACTTCATGATCTGCTGCTCCCAAATCACGTTCCAGTGCTTCCTCTGAACTACTTTTTGTTCTCCTGCTGTCAAGGTTAGTGGTAGCTGTATGGGAGCCAGAAGAACCATTTGCAGTTATTGTTGTATCACCATATGTCACGGTAAGGTCACCATCATTCAGAATAAAATCAGAATCCTCTTCTCTAAGCTGTTCCTGATTCTGGAAAAAAAAAAAAAAAAAGAAAAATCTTTACACAGTGCACAGCACCTTTCTTTGCCCAGAACGTAACTGAAGAATTTACCTACATGTCAATAGAGAAGAGATAAGGTTCCACCTTAAGAAATGTTAAAAATAACCTTGAACCCAGTGTTTGCAAATCAGCTTACTGTTCCCTGTATAACTACTGCTACTGGGGAGAGATGAGAGCGAGCTGAAGCCAAGAACTAGGTTATGGAACGGGTAACCCGAGATTTAGTAGCACTGGAAGTACAGCAGAAGTACAAGAGATGAGTGGTACATATTGGGTTTTGCTTGACGATTTAGAAGACAGTACAGGACAAAGACCGGACATCAAGCACAGCTGAGTCACTTCGGATAGAGTTGCATCTGTTGCTAATTAGTCAAATTCATTAGTAAACTTTTCATGCAAACTGATAAGAACTCATAAGGCCCAAAACCTCTATATTCAAGGATTCTTCAATATTTTTTTGTTATACATCAAGAACTAACAATATTCTTTCAAACTATCTCCTTACTTTTACTTGTTACTAAACAAAGAATTACTTGACCTAGTTCTTGGGAATGCTCCTGAGCCATAAAGCATGGATACAAGAAAGTGCTTGCTCTATAGTTTTGTAACTAGTTCTGATGTGTTTACTTTTCAAAATCATTTAAGAAAGTGGCTTACAAAACCCTGTGAATTTATTTTGGCAGAGATAGAATGAAATATATAGTCAGAGAACAGAAGTTGCTAAGGTCTAATAAAGCACTTAATTTCTCTATCACAGCATAACGCAACAACAAGCAGTTGTACTGTGTTCCACTCCTGTTTAACATGGTAAAAGGCAAAATAGCTGAATTGGTCAGAAAATGGGCTTTCTTCATATTTGAAGAAAATTCTAATCAGTACTAAAAGCTTGCTTTCTTGCAACTGAAAGCAATTATTTCCCCACATGAATGGTTCCATACTGCTTAGCAGGAGCTGAAATGTGTGTGCACTGCTGTTCCCTCAGTAGGCTGGACACCAATGCAGGCTACATTCTCAAAATACGTTATTTTCTTCCACTGCGGCAAAGGAAGGGGGGCACGGGCCATGTGAGATGGGATGTCTGGGATCAAGGTGAACAGAAAGCGCTGCCTCTACTGCAGAACAGGAGTTCAGGGCATTGGAGATTGAAAATGCTGATTAACCTGTCCATGATGAAAAATGCAGCTCCTGGCTAAATAAAACTTCCTGGGAAAGCTTCCTGTCATTATGTCAGAAAGATAACCAGACAAAATAAAGCAGAAGAAGCCTCTAGATGATACAGAATATTTAACTAACAAGGACTAGAAGAGGTGTCAGGAGTTTGCCAAAATCAACGAAAGAAATGGTGCAGTTCAGTGTTGGGTACAAGACAAGCTCTACTTCGAAGGAATGCTAATTTCTCAGAACCCTAATGGCATCCAAATTTATCATTGCTTTTCTGTGACAAGGTTAGTCTGATAGAGAGCACTGTTCTCAAAGAGCAAATACAGGTTAGGACACTTACTTTTTTGATGGCAAAGAAAACATTTAACTACTGGCACCATGTTAAATAGAAAAAAAAGGCAGAAATTAAAGGATTCAGCTATAATTGCCAGAAACAGACTTTGCAATCTTTTAGTTGCAAAAAAAAAAAATAAGAGTCTGAGGTACAAGACCAAAATTATTAAAAGGGTCACAAAACAGTCAGTTTAAGAAAATCTGATATCTGGATATATATTGCTTTGAACAAGAGACATTCAAATAAGGATGAAAATCAAGAAAATGAGGAAGAAGCAGGCAGCTTGTGACTGTTGACTGATTATGTTTTAAAAAGTCGAAGAAGCTGTGAAGGTCTATCACACATTCCCTTTCATGGTGTTTGCCCTTGGAGAAGCACCAAGGAGGGGAAGGCAGAGCTAACAGAGCACCAGAAGGTATTGCTGTGCCAGGGCCACATGTGAAGTGCCTGCAGCAAGATCTCAAAGCACCTCCTGTCTCCACAACGCTGTTGAACAGTGAACCCTTGCAGCCACCTATCAGATAAGAAACTGGTAAGAACACAGCACACTTGAGCTTCCCCTAAAGGCTGAGAAGCTCTTGGAAGCACGATACTGAAAGAGAGGGACACAGGCTTTATACTATATGGCAAGTCCTAACTCAGTCTTTGCTGGTTTGTCCCACGCTACACTTATATGTACGTAAACACGATCAGTTCCAGAGAAAACACTGAGCTTTCTCTCCAGGTAGTGAACAAATATTGCCTTGTACAAGCCAAGGTCCACTTATTTGTTTCCATTCGGAATAGTACTGCAAGCAGCATGGATTTTATTTCATATATTTCCCCAGAGAACACCCACGAAAAGTCTCACATAGTATACAGATTTACTATGTTTGCAAACAAAGAGGATGGGTGAATAAACCTATCGTGCTTCATGCAGCATGAACAATTCTTTCAAGAAAGACAGGAAGTGTATCCAAATAGATCCACAGAGACTTGAAATACTCCCAAGAATAACCCTAAACAGGCCTCTGCAATCCCCTACGGTTCTGTAGGAAAAGCTTCAATTCACTCAGAAAACACAGGTCTGAATGACACCACTTAAACTGACACACTAGAATGGCTAAAGACCTGAATCCAAAACTCTGCAAAAGCCTGAATTCTGCTTTGATGTTCTGACCATAACCTTGAGGCACCTCCCTGCAGTCTATCCTGTTTATGGTAAAAGCTGTTCATGCTCCTAAGTATGCATGCTGGAGATGTTTTTTATTATAAAAGTTTATTTAAAATGAGTTACTGCTTACAAAGCCAGTCTTTATTGCCTCCTAAGACAATGTAAAAAGAAGCACAAGCAAAGTACGATGCATGTGCAAAGTGCTGGCAGTTGTCACAAATGCTGATGCTGAACACAACACAGGCACCACAGATAACAAAACTTGCAACAGAAATTACTTATCTTGTGGCTCCAAAATGAAAGCATCAAGTACCATGCATGCAAAATATATTCCAGCTTAAACCTGATGCTCCATTTAGTTTCTTTCTTTCTCAGCTGAATTTAAATTCACCAAGGAAACTAAGCAATTTTTGCTATGAAGCTAGAACCACGAAAGAGGGGGAAGAAGGAAGCATGGCTGAACAGTTTTCTTCTCCATTTTGAGAGTTATCTCCTCCAAAGATTGCAAATCAAGTTTCTTCACTGGGCTTGCACATTTATAAATTACTCCAGTTCCTTCTAGTTTAATACCGAGTTGTCGTACTGTGTATGTGCAAGAACTATACTTTTTTTAAAGTGTGGAAGAATGTGGAAGACAAAACATGCCCCAAAACAAACAAACAACAACAAAAAAATATCCCCAGGAGTGCTCCTTTCAGTTGGAATAAATGAGTAATAGAACAGAGAATTACTAAAAGTTTCAAAGGTCTTTTCAAAAGGAAAGGCAAAATAACTGACCTACATCAGTTTGGGATAAGCTGGAAAGCCCTGCCAACTGGTCATGCACTGAAGATAACACCAGAAGAGAAAAATAGTGACTAAAATTATAATTTTCAAAATTTAACTGCTAACTGCAGCAACTTTTCATGCTTTAAATTCCAACTTGTCTGTCTGGGTTGGAAACAGCCTAGTGGCACAGCCTTAAAGCAGTGGGAGAACGTCAGCAAGGAACAGTAACATCATCTCTGGAAAAAATCCACTGTACCTCACCCCTGTGGGCTGACTCAGAGCCCTACACATACTCTATGCAAATTGAGGCTTAGAGGACACGATCTCATGCTGAGGAATAAGTTGTGGGTGTGCTGTGTTGTAGGATTATTTGACTTTTAGACTTTCGAACCCCTCTTTGGCATTTAATTAAAAAGACCTACTCCCACTTGTGGAAGTGAGAGTGAATTCTAAGTAAGGTTGTGATAAAGTCAGAGGAGAAAAACAAAAACCAAAACCAACCAAAGCTGAAAACAATACACAGATATACAGTCAGTATAGCCACACACTTACTGCTTTCTTCTCTATATAGATATCTTAACTCAGACATGCACCTGGAATGAGATCCAGGATTTAATACTTGTTTGGGAAACATATTTTACAGCTATGTTATACTTTGTTAAGTATTTAGAGAGTGGCTGGGGTTTTTTGTTTAACTGAAAATCTTCAGTCTTTAATTCTCACAGGTGTACCATTTAATTTTCCTGGAAATACCTCACAAAAGCACTATTCCAAGCAGTTTCTGTCCCCACAAAGACACGGCTGTCTCTGTTGCTTCACCTGCATTTAATAGAAAGGCAAAAAGATTCCACAGCTTTTTAACCAGTAATGAAATGTCATAGCCAAGTGCTGTAGCAAAGTCAGCCATGTAAAGAAACAAGAAGACACAAAGCAACTGCAAGGTTCAGAAATCTTGAAAAGAAGCTAGAACTAAAACTTCAAAATTATATTCTTTCCTAAGACACAGGCAGCACTGCACTGAAATACGAACGGAAAAGAGAAAACAATAGGAAAGTTCCACATTATACACCTTAACAAAGTATACAACCTTAGAAGCATTTTTAATGAAGTTAATGTCCTGTGTGTATGACTGAGCCAATCCATTAAATAGTAAGTTTCCACATCTGGTAGTAGCCAACAATGATGAGTAACCAGAAAAAAAAAAGAACAAAAAAGAGCCAACTATTAGAGAAAATGAGAGTCAAAGCTTGCATGTTCATTCTGGTTAGATCCTCAGTTACTGGACAATTACTCTCATAAGATCATACATAGACAGACATATGGGCAATGCACAAGTAGGATATTAGGTCTGATGGATGCCTTCCAATGTAGACATGTTTTAAGAACTCCCGTGTCATTGCAAAGATGAGAACAAGGCCAATTTCTTGCATTACTAATAGCTCCAGATGGGCAACAGGTATCTCAAAGTTCTGTGAAATTCTTCTATCGGGTACAAGTAAGATGCTAATGATACCCAGAAAGAAATGTAGGGAAATATTTCAAAGCTGCATTTAGAATTCATAACTCTCTAGGAAAGGATTAATAGACAACTGGTCCAAGACTACTTGAGCGTAGAGATATTAATATCCCAGAGAACCTACAAATTTGAGATATCCCACAAAGCACTATGGTTTCATTTACAAGCAGCTCATGAAAAGTTGTAGATTTCAGAAGCACTGTAGAGATAAGAATGACAAGTATCAGGATCCTGCAAGAGTAATAAGAGAATAGAGCATTAATTATTGCAAGACACAGCTGTAAAGACAGTGTAGTGACCTGCTAGACTGAGATAAGTAACTGATAAACTGTTTCTGAAATCTGATCTCAAATTTTGCAGTGGAAGCAATGAAGGGAAGCGCTACCAGGTTTTTTTCCAAGTGGGTAAATATGTCAATGACATCTCTAAGGAGAACTCAAAGTTTAGCAGTAACAAGGAAAGCATCTTGTCCAAAAGTCTTGAGAAGGGACTGAATATTTTGAAGTGATCCACTGAACTGGGTTATTGACTAGGCATGTAATTTCCCCATATCCTTAAATGTTATTTTTCTAATGTAGTATTTGAACAATAAGATAATTCCCGATCTCAAATAACAGAAGCTTTTGCCTCAGGGGAGAGTATCTTAAATATTTTCTGCCTAGCAAAACCAGCACTTTCTTGCAGTATGTCTATCAGAGCAGCTGAAACCAGGACATTACCTAAAAAGAAAAAACACTGATTTGCTGAAGTTTAATAAATAAAAAACAAAACAAAGAAGCATTGAATTGTTCTACTTACATCATAAACCTGGGGACTTGTCAGACAGCGGGCTATCAGGCCACACCAGCTGGGTAGCGTTGTGGTCAACGGAGGGCCACTGTGAGTGAGGATTGGCTTTAAATAACTTAAGTAGTCAAGGAAAACACACCAGTGCCCAAAATCCACTATTGAAAATAAAGAGACAATTATACATAAATGTGGTTCTGCATTTGAACTGTGATATGCAGCAACTGTACATAAAACACCCTCCCAACATTTTCCCCTTGATTGGTTCAAGGGCAGTGTCTTTACTCACTCATCTTCTGCAAGGAAAACTAGCTAACTTTCTCCTTACAAGTTTCAAACAGTTGCAATGTTTCCAGCTTCTGTGCTCTCAAGTAAAAAGGAGAAAGAAAAGGTGCTTTAGTGTTGAAAGGTCCAAGGATATTTCTGCTCTGAGGACAGAAGCATGGTGTCAAGGTTGCAAGCTAGAGGTAGCAAGGTGACATTCCTGTGTGGCTCAACGTAGCGAAATAAAGAAATTCTGTTCATTCAACATCCTCAGAGCAATATAGCCACTTGATCTGCTGGTACTGAGCCACAGAGGTGCAACCAGAGATATTACCCTGGTAATGCTCACAGACATTTCTGCAGTGCACATATGTGTGCCACGGAGAGCCTCAGAAAGGCAAAGAGAAAACTGTACGCGAGAACCATGTACCAGAGTATGGAAAGAAAGCAGTGCTACCTAGATTACACTGAGGGGATATGTGGGTGGGAAAGGAAAGTGTCTTTACACCTCTTTCACTGTTCTGATCCCAGGTAAATCCATACTTCTCACATGACTACCCCACACTGATGAAATGCCTGAAAAAATACCCAAGAGTCAAAACACATGTTTGTTAAAGAGCAGCATGTTGATCTTGACTAGCACATGAATCAATCTGATTATTTTAAATACAAATATATAAGTTGCAGGCATTCTAGTTACTTTCTTAGGCTTCTAAGCACAGAGAGAATCAAGTCCATTTGTAAATGTAACAGTTTCCCTCCCAACCATTAAGATGCCTAGGGCAAAGAGGGGGTTAAAAGGGGGCTGTTTTAGCAGAGAGCTATCCCTTCCCTTTAGCAGAGCCTGGCATAGCTGTTGACTCAAGCAGAGTTGTTTCCTCCTTTCCTCCTCCACTAAGAGTGCGGTTACACCCATTCCTGGAAAGAAACAAGCTCTTCGCCCTTGCACTAATCCAGGCTCCACGCTGCCCTGTGGCAGACAGGCAGCAACTCAGCCATGAAAAAACACAAGCCCAGTTAAAGACATCTGCTACTTCATCAAAGTTGCAGTTTTCTCCATGTTTAACAGCTGTGGGTGAACCCAGGGAACAGCCCACAACATTAAGTGAACTCTGCATTCCACAGGAAAGAAGTTCCTGCTTATCGACGTGTGGAGAGCTCTGCAGGCAGCAGTGAGCTTTGAAACACGCTTTTCTATCACTTACTTGCATCTTTTCCAAGTTAAGCTCTCTTGCAAAGAATGAATTTTGAGACAATCTGCCTTCCTACCCAGAAACCAAGTGAATGCATCAGCAAAAAGTATTTTGACATTTAGCCATGGATATAGCGGTGGCAATTCTAATGATCATCCCATCTGTGCAATTTAAACCCACCCAGCTAATGCTTATCTGAATGCCTTCTTCCAACAGAATGAGCAGACTTTTACCTCTATGTATGGCAAGACAGTTCTGCCTCTCAATATCAGCTTCCTTGGCACAAACTTCACAGAAACTTTTCCTAAATATTGCTAGACACTATTGAAAAAAAAAAAGGGAATGCACTATCAGGATCCTTTAAGTTTGTGTGAAACAGGTAGTTAGGCTGTAGTTTTCTCCAGGCACTCCCCTAGTCTTGCTGCAGCTGCTGGGGAGCGACTGTTCTCTGCAAGCATCAGCTGAGGGAAGTTAGCATTGCCAACTACTCCTTTCATCAGGCACATCCCTTTTGTAAAGGCAGGGGAAGAGGACAGCTCAGTTTCCTTCTTAAAATGACAAAAAAGAAGCAGTCAGCCAGAGTCAGATCCTTTCATGCTTTTAACACCAAAGTCCCTCTTGTTTTTTTTTTAATAATAAAAATTGACCTTGAGGCACTTCGAGGCCAGTCACTAGAACCTGAAGAGTTAACTTGGAATTCTGAACATTTATGAGTGTTTAAAGTAGTACCTATACTCCCTTCTGTGCTTTGGGTCAGTACTACTGCATCTGAAAACATTGGTCACAAAGAGGTTTCATCCCAAAAATGCAAGTGCTATTAGAATCCAAACATTTTCAACTTTCTACCTGAGTTTGTCTGGGTGGGAAAGCCTCATGCACAAGGTATGGAAAGAAACCACTGTGCTCCAAGCAGCCCAGCAGTCTCTTATCAATCAAAGGCCAAGACTCCAGTGAAAAGACTGACATGCAAGCTGCAAGAACTTTAGGGCCCTATCACAGGTCATTGTGCATATTTAGCTGCCCTAGAAATCACTAGGAATTCAGTATTGAAATTTCTTTGAGTTTCTAGGTATAAGTGACTTGCCATGGCCAGAAGGTTTATCTTTGCCATTTTCTGCTAAGTGACTGTAAGCTGTTGAGGAGGAGCAGCTGTATGACATTCTGACTAAGTAGATTCAAAAACAAATAAGCCCACAAGCATGAAATACAGGACAGCCACACAAAAATTGCTCAGAATCTTAAGGTTATCTAAATACTATAATAATAACTTCAGAAAGGTTGTACAATACTATATACGCTCAGAGACACTCTGCTTTAACACCCGTAGTAACTTCTGAATATACTTGAGGAGATAAGCTGGATCTCATGTAGATTTTTAGTTCCAGAACTTCCTCTTTAGAAATCAACCACAGATTTTGAGACTTCATCACAAAGGCAGATGGTCTTGCAGAGCAATGAGTCGAGGCTTAGACATGTAGAATGAACTGGAAGCCTAGTTTGTGCTATGAGCATCAGTGAAAATGAGAACAGATTAATGGAACAAATCAAAGGACCTGAAATAGTTAATTGCCTGTCTTATTGTTTAGGAAGGTATTTCATCTCCTAGAACTGACAGGTGTCTGTCCTCCAGCAAGGGTCATACACCGTGCATTAGGACTGCTGAGCCAGCGAGTTCAAGCTTCGGTTCTGTGCCTTGAGCCTATCAAATACTTGAGAGAGTCAAACAGGAGAAAGATCAAGTGCTTAAGGCTGCATATGGGTACATGGAAAGGAAAAAAGTGAACATTTCCTGCCTTGAAACTAAGCTGTATTTTCAAAAGGATACTTATGGTCAAAGCTATACCACAGCCTGAAGAGCCAAGCACTTTCTTGCTTCGTCCTGTTCCTTCGTGCAGAATCTTGGCCATCCTAAAAGAAAGATAAAAACATATTCAATTACTTCAGGCAGAAAACTGCAAAATTATACACTCCAATAATTCATACTATAATGCCCTGTCAAAAAAAAAAGCCAAATTACTTCAATACTCTGTTTAGAACGCAGAAGAAAGCTGTTTGGAGACTTGCTCATACTGAGTTTACTTTCCCTAGAAAGACCAGAAGCGACTGCAGAGAACCAGGCTGTCTTCATTGCACTCAAGTTACCTTAACAACTCCTCTACCACCAAGTTCCCTGGAGCCTAAAACCTTATCTCACTGTAAGTATAGTAATGGATATAGAAATAAACTTCAAAACCGACAAATAAGCCTAATTGACATTCCAAGATTGATTCGTATTCATTGCTTCCTTAACTCTAGGTCTAGGTCTAACTCTAGGTTTGATGTTTTTTTCTTAAGCCTGTTGCTTCCTTGGAAGGGAAATTACCATATCTGATAAATTCTCAGAAACCTGATGAAATATATCACATTTAAAAGAAACATGGTTAACAGAGAATCCATATAAAGATCACAGTTGAGGGAGATCATGCAAATCTCAGAAATGCCAGATCAACCTTGAAAGAGCTAACAGTGTTAAATATAATCTCTTAACTAGCTGTGATGCAAATCATCACACCAGCTGGTCTGCAGCTGCATTTGTTTTTACTTTTGTTACTGTATAGGGTTTGAGTGTTTTGCTTTGTGTTTTTGTTTTGTTGTTTGTTGTTCGGGTGGGGGGGTTGTTTGTGGCCAGAGGCCAGAGTTAAACACAGGAAAACAAATGAATGCCTTGTATGAATCATCTTCCAAACTACTGGAAAAGAACAACACCTGATTACACTGTGTACTTCCGACCTGCAAAAAAATCCATGATCCACCAAGAGTTAAACCAAATACATTTTCACTCCCTCCCCATCCCAAAAGATATATTTTCTTTAACTGTGGCATACTGCTAATCTTGGCTTGCTGAAAGAAAGATGACTCCAAAGGGAACTGACTAATGGACTACATTAGCAATGCAATGCACAGCTAAAGAGGGAAACAAATGGGTAAATTCTTTATGTTTACATGGGAAAAAGCAAACATGATATTTCCACAGCAGACACTGAATGAGAACAGAATACCCATGCTCTCTTTCCCGTTAAAGCAATTCCTCAGTTACTGGCATGCTCAGTCTGAACTGGCCAAAGCCATCTTCCCACGATACCACTTCCTAACCTTGGTTTTATACAATAATTGTGGCCTTCACTGTAAAAGGTGTTTTGAGGCCTGGACCTCTGGCTGCTTCCAGATAGTTACAAAACAAAATTCATCCTTACTGGTAGCCAGCTCTACCATTTCAGGTTCTATTTTGTGTGCTGGACACAGGCTTTTACAAAGAACAACAGATGCCAAGTACAGTTTCTGCAATGAAAGTGATGCTTCCTGAGCAAGTAACTCTTACCTGTACAACACGTAACAGGAAAACAAAAGGAAAGGATAAAAAAAAAAGAACAAGGCAGGAGAAAGCTAATCCCAAATGCATTCATCTATCTCTGACCAGCCTGAACACCGTCATCATTGTACAACACCTGCTCACTTAGCATCCTCTAGATCCAAAGTTACCTGTCATTCAATTTCCTCTGGTAGGTTCCTACGTAAGCAACCAGCTGTGCTGCTGAACAATCAGTGTCAAGCAGCACTCTGGAAGAGTGCAAACCAAGGTCTGGATGGAGGAAACTCCCAGTTAAGACTGAGGAATTTTTGAGTTGTTCTGTTTTTTTCCAGACCTTTCACTCTCCTGTGAATCAACTCAGTTTATAGATGAGCAAAACCAAAAATTCGGCTATGAACAACATTCTTCCAATAATCTTGCTTGCCAACAGCATATTTCAGGGGAAAAAAGTCAACTCTTGGCTTGCTATTGATGCATGGAAAGCTTCACTAAAGATTCACAGCAACAGTTTGCTGAATACAAGTGGCAATTTTCCAGTGCTCCTTCTGCTTCACCCAGGTGATAGGTAGCCCAGGCAGGGTCCAGCTGGCATGTGGTTTGGTATCCAAGAGTCGAGATCAGATTAGCCAATTTAATCTTGGATTCCAAGCAAGTCCAAGGGCCAAAATTTGGTATCAGTTAAGGAAGAAGAGCCAAGAGTATTACCTCTGAACAGAGAAGAACTATTCATGCAGTAGCATGCTAAAAGCAAACATGTTGGGTAGGTGGGGGAGGAGGAAAGCACATTGTTATGTAGTGTATTAGTAGATTTGGGAAGGTTTGTGATGCCTTACGTGTACACAAAAGCATGAACGTGACAGTGTTACTCCCAACAGCACTGAATGTTTTTCAGTGGGCATTACTTGAATATTACAAAGCAAAATCCCCTGCTGACTTGCCAGCTAGGAGAGAAAGGTTTTACCCATGCGTACAACTTCTGCAGTTCTCTATTGTCTTAGTTATAAAATAAGATCAGCCTAATAGAGAAGTTATGTAATTACTTACTCCTTGTAAGACTTGAAAGCTGTCATTAGTAGGTGGAGGATCCTGATCTGGGTCAACCCCAACCCTACAGAAACATTAGGAAAACAAAGCAAGTGGTATTACTGAAGGTTGCAAATGCTGTAAGTTTGGCAGAATGCATTTTAAAAGCACTTTAAGCACCCAGCAAAGCTGCATCAGAGAGGTTATAAGAATAGATTGAGGAAGAGCTGTCCATTACACCCCTGCAGTTATGTAGCTATAAACAAGATAGTTTTTCAGTCAAGAAACTGTTTTAACTCCATGTCAGCATCAACTTTAACTGCTTACCTTTGTTGCCAATTTTTTTAGAACACTGGCAAATACTATTTTTGCCTTAAAAAGTGGATGACATCCTCTTCAGTGGAGAGTATCCCTCATGTCGCACAGGAAGAAACCAGAAACTAAGGATAAAGCCCAGCCTAACTATATCCTGCAGCAAATAACTGCCAGATAAACCTGAAAATGGCTGAAATACATGATTTTAAAAAGAAACACACACTCCAAGTTTTAATGCACTATGGGAAGCACAAAAAATATTTTATAAAGAGTCATTAATTTGCTGCAAGTTTCATTTACCTAACACAACATAGCCACAGTGGACTAACAAGTGGCCTGTAGTCCAGTCTCCCATCTGAGTGAGGCAGGGTTTGTATAATGAGATGGTGGGTGTTGACAGAATAATATGTTAAGAAGAAACTGTCTACTCTTGCATAGTTAGAAAGCATCATATTACTGAACTCTCCCTGCACATAGGGTTCCTATCCAAGATTGGCATTTAATCCTTGTAATTATGTTCAGGTTTTTCTGGTCTGTTTTGTGGGTAGCTATTTGTTAAGACTGGACTTGTCTATTTTATATCCTATTCATGTCTTGATTTCTGTCATGTCTTGTAGAACCTAAACCTCCAACCTCAAAAGTTAGATAAGATTCTCAGTGGTTCTAACAATAAGATTCAAATGTGTTGTGTTTCAATTCCACCATGTTGCATAATAAGTGTGGGAAAACACATGCAACAGCCATTTCAGACAATGAGATTTTATTAACGTCATCACTTCTCCTCTCTTAGAAGGGACCGAGCTGATTTAGTGCAATTTCCTTGTTACTTAGACTTTTTGTCAGCTATTTATAGCCATGGTGTTTATGCAACAGCCCTGAGGATCACCAAGAGTACCTTGTTGGTCAGACTATATCATATGTGTGTTCCCATAGGGACACTATGCCTGAATCAAATAAAAAGAGAACACTTTCAAATAACTTCCAGAGCAGTATTTTTTGATAGAATAATAAAAGAAGAAAAGTTTTAAGTCATCCTTGTGAACTCACAGTCAGCTCAAGGCCTCACATGAGTTAATGTAGGTTCAGGGAAAATCCAGAAGGCTGCTCTGCAGCAGCCTCATATAAAACTAGTGCTGACCCAGTCCTTTGCTTGGGTTTTTCTTTTTCCCTGAGCCTCTTGTTCTTTCCTCGTCACTTCCTTTTTCCACATATAGAGTCATCTTGAACTTTAGGCACATTTAGCCTGGAAATTCATTGGCACGGACCAGCCTCAGAACTGAAGAGCTTCACCAGTTTAAGGGAACACTGATTGAGTACTGGATTGTAACGCATGCTAAAAATAAAACACCACACATGAGAGCCCTGAGAGGTTACTGCTTTGGCTATCACTTCATAAGAAGGGGTTTTGGCAGGGTAACTGGTTATCTAAAGCAGAGAGCTGACAAGCAATGTCAGGAAACCAACTCAGTACCACAATATATGTGTGTATATATATATAAGATTACACATTTCTTTATAAGTACACATGAAAATAAAAGAAAAATATTCATGGCTTTCCAAACTGCACACGGGGTGGGGGGGGAGGTTCAATGGGCTATGCACAGCAACCAGGCTCATGTTGGCCGTGGAGCTGACAGTGTGAATGGGGAGTTCAAGAAGCTCATTCCAAAAGATGAGCATAGCTTGCATTCCCCAAATAGTTGTTACTCCCCGGGCTACCTATTCACTTCACAGTACATAAGAAAACCAAACAATTCAGTGTCTCAGCTTTTACTTGACTTGCAAGGTTGTGCATTTGTTTTGAGGATTTTAACTGCCCTTAGGCAGGGCAATGGGGCTTAAAGGAGGACCAAAGCTGGATAACCACACTGTTCAGCAGAAAGTCATAGTATATCACAGACCGGGAATTTGGGTTCACTGTTGTGCTGAAGAGGAAAAGAGAACTTTTCTATATTAAAATGGTTCAAGTTTTAGGAAAAAACCGTCATACTACAGATGTTCCTTTTAATATTGAAATAGTATATCCACACAGACTTATCCATTTAAATTTTTTCAAAGTTATTCTTCAGATGAATTTATATTTTGAATATTTATAAGTAATTCTTTTCCATAAATCACTTTTAAAAAATTTCAGTCTCAAAGTCTGTTCCTCAGTTCAGAGATTAACACCAAATACATTTCCATTTTGAATTCTCACAACTACTTTTTGTATCTTTCAAACAATATGCTCTTATCCTCTAGCATCAATTGTATAGGAAGCTTTAATTTTCGGCAGCAAGACTGCCTGTTTAAGTTTCAAGGTTTATATACCCTGATCTCATAACAAGCATCACTTTTTTTAGCAGGCGCAGCCCCCAGATTTTTAAGGAAGTGTCACCCTTATCACTTGAAACAAAACAATACCAAAAAACAGTCAAGTCTCTCCCAACCTCCTTTACAGTGAAGAGAAGCACAGAAAACGCTTGGTTACTTCATCCTTGCTTAACTACTCTAATAATTAAAAGTATGAGTAAAGCTGATGCACGTCTTCAACATTGATTTTTTTCTTATGGTGAAGAGGAAAAAAAAATCAATTTCACATGTTTATTATATTTTAAAAGCTTCCTGTGATTTAAATGTGCTGTACAGGTCAATATCAGCTCTCACTTATTTAACCGGTTTTATAAATTAAACTGTTACTGGATGGATTTACACAGATGCCCTCCCAGAGGTCAGTGGCACAGAGAGGGCAGCCTTGCTGAAGGCTGGGCTGCTTTGCTCAAACCCCATAGCAGAAAGGCAGGTGAGCAAGTGTTGGGTGAGAACAGTTTTATTAAAGAGGCACAACCTCTGTGATGGGGACTGAGGGGCACAGCAGCTGTGTCACAGCTAAGGCCATGCAGATGCCAGCAAGCATCTTTGTTTTCTCCTCCACCCTTTCTGAGAGCCCTTGGCATCAGTTGTGTGGGGATTCCCCAAGAGTGTAAAAATAACTTTTAAAAAGAAATTTCAGAAGAAGAATACAAGCAGTCTTTAAGCTGTAACAATGCATATATGTTTCAAAATTGGTGAAAAATCCATTTATTTCCCCCATTGGAACGACATTGGTATCTGATAGATGTCTCATTCCTTCAGTATACAGACAATTACTAGCATGTAAAATTCAGACACCTTAATTTCAGCCTTGGGAAGATCATTGGAATCTGTAGACAAGAGTATGCTATAGTAAAAATTAATCCAATTTAAGTGTATTTCTTCACTCCTCCCTAATGAAAATAATTTTTTTAAGGCAAAAAAGGCTTTTCATGCTTTAAGATCTCTGTAATAGCAAAGGGACTAGTCTTGAGCTCCTAATGCCGAACACCAAAGCACAGCATTTCTGCCCTTAACTGACTCCTGGCCTTTTTGGTTCTTATCCTGCATCTACAACTCCAGCATCACACGCAGGAGAGCAGCTACTCAGATTTGATCTCTCAAACATTAAGCTTATGTATAATTCAGTAATTTAAACTGTATGGGAGAAAGTGGTTGACACACAAAACTGAGCTAAGTGGATGGAAATGAATGGTAAAAAGGCATATAGAACTACATCAAGTTCTCTACTACATCATTTTAAAATGGGTGGAATAATTTTTCCTGATACTTCAGAAACTTTTTCAGGGCCCTACAACACATAGATGACAAGTTACCAAAATACCAGCCATTATTACATTTAGCATATGTAATGACTATGGCAACAGCCAAGAATGACTGTAATAGATAATAGGTCTCAGATTGTCTGTGCAAACTAACACGTTGCATCTCTGGCAAGTCTAATAGTTTGCTGGCAACCTTCAAGTGTGACAAGGTACGTGAAAAACTTTTCATTGCCCCATCCCAAAGAGCTTTCTTTACATAAATATTCTATATGTTTTTATACACACACACACACATATATACACATCCCCTATAGATGTCAGAGATTTATCTTATTTTAAATTCTCTCTTTAACCATGTATCTATTCTAAAAATACCAAACCAGAATCCTAGTCTTCTCTGGTTGATATCTCTCTGTTTTTAAAAATATATCCCCAAAGAGGCCGGGCTAAATAATCTATGAAGTTCCTTCCAACCTGAAGAGTTATATGAAATAACCTCAAGCAATGATTAAAAATACTTTTGTGATTAGAGATCATAAGATCAAATCCATGGTTTTCAGCTCTCAAGTCTTCCAAGGCCAGAGATTCTAGTTTTGCTTTATTAAATATCTATACACAGAGTTAAAGAATGTGTTTTATAGTTTCATTTTTTTAGACTAAAGACATGATGTGTGACCCACGCTGTCACAGCTCAGAACAAGTGAATAGACTCAGAGTTGAGGAACATCTACAGCACCCTCAGAAAAGCAGCAGCATGCCACAGTATAGAAGTAGAGCACACACTCAGAGTTACAAAGATGAAAAAGCCAAGCACCAGGTTAATGTGGAATCAAGGAAAGCACAGTGTCACCTGAAATACAGCCAGTGGCTTTCACTCATCTCTTCCACCGATGGAACATGGTCACCAACTCTGGTACAGTACAAGAATGCAATGTGAGTAACAAAATGCTCATGAGATGGGGGCTCTACAGAGCTCTTCAGCAAAACAAAGCAAATCAACAAAAAACACCCCTACCCAATCAAAAAAGACAAAACATACATGAACAACAATGGCAGAGCAACAACAAAGTGACTGAAAAACCCAAAATTAGCAACAGCAGCAGTTTATGATTGACATATCCAGTAATATTCTTCATTCTTTCAGATCCCAGCTGGCAATGCATCTGTATTAGCGACACACTACATCCCCCAGAAAACCAGATCCAGTAGCTCTCTTAGGTGCTGCACACAGACAGAGCCAATCTAAGACAATTCCTACCATTTCAGACCTCCACATGGTCTGAAAGAAAAAGAGTCATTGCAGGAAGTAGTCACGAGAAGCTATACACGTATGAGAGGGTCACCAATACTGCCTGGTTTCACAGAACTCCAAACCAACGGGTAACAAGCACTAAATCACTCCATTGGTTTAACTAACAATTGACTATCAATTTTAGATTTAATCTCCAGTCATAGCAGAATCTGGTTTTACTACTTGCTTTGCCTTTTTCAGTTGTGTTTTTGGGGTTTTTTTTAGGTACAAATGAAAGCAGTTTTGGCTTCTAATATTTTTCACAAACATTCCTTAGCAGCCTGTGGGGTTTTCCCCCCATATTTTTCCATGAAGGCATGTGTCAAGAACTGTATATTGCTTATGTGAAATAAAAGCCCAGATGATCAGAAGTCCACAGAGGCCTCACTTTAGAAAAAGCAGGTGTAGACACCCTGGTTGCAGGCTGACATCTTGACTAACCAAATATTTAAGGCCGTAGCTTGTGATATGAAGAGCGTGTACTCATCTAATCCTTGAATGTCGAGGCAAATACCAGACTTTAGATAGCTTTGTTTTGGATTCCAGGTTCAATAGCTCTTTTCCCTTGCCAACATACACTCCAGGTCAGAGTACTCTACTCCCCAAGGCCATCACTGAGATGATTCTGCATGCACAGCAAAAACTAAAATTAAAAACTGCCCAATAACTTCCCTTCTATGACTTCTTTCTCTTTCCTGTATCTTTGCCAAGTTAGTATACTAAAGTTTTCCCAGATGTCTGTAGTGAGCGCAGCATTTTTGGAAAATTTTAGCTATTTTGGAAGGGTTCAACCGTTTCTCAGAAGACGGCTGAGAAAGAAGAGAACTCCCACCACCATGTTTTAAAAAAGTTAAAACCCAGTCGCTAAAACCCTCTGGAATTCGGAGAAGTTGTCTCAGGTTGTTTTTAGGATGCCTTTGGGTATTTGCTTACTTCACCTAACCAAGACAATGGTTCCTGAACCTGCTGGCTGAGGCTTGCCAGAGCTTGGCAGTTCAACTCATATTAGCCACGTGCTCTAGACGTGTCTCAACTCAACTCCTACAGTGTCTTCCCCACACTTTTTCTCCGTGGTGTGAATTGCTGTGTTGCAGAGAACAAGAACAGAGAAAAGGAAACATCTCCCATGCTTACTTCCAGACTTCCAGAGGAAGAGGTAATCTCTTTCCTACTAAGGGAAAGGTCCAGAGGGGTGAGGCTGGAGGCTTGGAGGCTGCACTGCCCCACTATTAAGGGAGATTCAAGACTGATGACGAAGAACTAGAGATTGGGAAAGGAGGAAGATTAGAAAAACTAGATAGGGAAAGACAACTGGAAGAAACAGTACAGAAAGAGATGGGCAAGGAAAAAGCCCACAACAGAGGGCAAGGGACAGCCCCTGTGTCTGTGCCTCTGCCTTCAAGGGCAGCAGAGAGTGGCTAAAGGCAGTGAAAGGTCTAAGTAATACAACAATGAAAACAGGCTGCAAAACAGGAGGGCGTGACGTCCTATCAGACATCCCCCACGCCGTCTGGAACATAGCATGAGGCTGGATTCCAGCATCAACACTCGCCTCCTGCCAGCCCAGCACACCGAGGCGTGGTATGTGAGAAATGCACATTTCATCATTGGACCACCCTGGCTAAGAGAATGGAGTGTAACCACCAAGCCAACACTTTTACCACCATGCCAGATAGTCAGGAAGTTCACATGGCAGCTGGATGAGAGTTAGTGTTTCCACATTTCTTTTCCAGTTTGCTCTTTCACAGGAAAAAAAACCAAACAACTAAATATAAAGCTCTTTGAAAGATTGTATATGCAAAGTCAGACATAAGGCACCAAATATCTAAGTTGACATTGTGCAACCTTTAGCTTTTATAGTAAAAAGAAACCTAAATCACTTTAAAGTGTATGGTATAATGCTTTGAGATTTATAAAAGGGTTGCTAAGCATAACCAAAATTACTTCATTAAAATAAGCAATAACTTCCACATTTGCAGCAGGTTTTGAAGGAGAAGAAGGCACTAATCTATGTGTTGCTTCATTCAACATGAAAAGAACCAGGTCACTAACCTCTAATGAAAAATGGAAAACACATTGTTTTGCAATACAAATGCTAGAAGTTCCCTTTTTTTTCCTGTGACAGATAAATGAAACAAGAAGTCAGCTTTTTTTTAAAAAGAGGAATTTTGCCAGTGGTTTTGATTTACATGGCTCTCAAGTTTGCTGAAACTGTTAAAGCTTCAGCCCAGAAATTGTTTCTTTGTTTAGGTCTTAAAGGATGAGACTATATTTTTAATATCCAAGTCATGTTTTAGTTTCTAAGAAAAAAAAAAATCTAGTACTGAGAAAATGTAACTGTTTACCACTCAAATGCTGGGATGTGTCTCACTGATAGTCAGCCAAGGAACTCTAACACATGATATCATGGCTTTAACTCCAGTTTTTGGTGTTAGTTTTTAAGTTGCTCAGTGTCAAGTGGCAGAAATCAAAAGCACCAAAAGATCCTGTTATTTTTTTTGCTCAGATTTTGAAGTTGTGACCTCACTTTTCCAACCAGTTAAGCAGTAAACCGAAGTTAAGTCTCTGCTACAAACCATAGGTCCTTTGCTTAGCTGTACATGAAACGCGGTCAGTGGTCCCCGGTAACCTACCCTATCTGAAAAGGTACCTGCTCACCTGAATATCTGAAATTTTCAGAACACCAAGACAAGGCAGAGAGTATTTTTGCCTATTTTCCTCCTTATACTGCTTTTTACTTTACCAAAACTTAATTTTCATGTTAGCCTCTCCACCCTTTACCTACTTTCAATATTTCATATCATGGGAGGGAAGGGACCAAGAGTAAGTAAAGAACCAAGCACGCATCCCAAAAGCTACACAACTAACAGTGTGGCCAGAAGGCATGTGCCTCTTCCTCTGAGCCACAGCAAAGCAGTTCTGGATCCTTGTGTAGGCGTTGCCCCTTGTTTGCACACAGCTGCTTCCCCATGAGCTCAGTTGGTTTTGATGTCTGTCTTGCCTCCTCTGACTGGGCAGACATGGGCCTTCTATTTGCATCCACACTGAAGAAAGGCCAGCTGCTCCAAGAGGACTTGGTAATGGCTGACTAGAATTCTTGTCCTTTTTCCTGTTTTCCTTCAGTCAACCCAGATACAACAGGTATGACCTTCACACCAGAACTGGACTCTTAGGAGCCCCCACAGATTCTGACATTTAAGTCCAACATACACACGGCATTAATTTTTTACATCCCTTCACTTTATCTAGGAAGCAAACCACCTTTTATGTTAAAACTTTTCTGCTAAATAATCCTGTATGCGACCACTACTTATTTCCAGCCTCTGGCAATTGAACTTAATGGGCAAGTGCCAAGGCTCAGAAAGCATCCTGGGGACAAGTTACCTACTGCACAGCCTCAGGGCTGCATCAGCACTATACACTCTGCTGCTGAGTAAGGCACTGGGACAGCATCTCTGCTTCGTCTCCTCCTGTTTGCCTCTTCCACTGAGTAGAAGGGGATGGAAAAGAGATAACTGGCATGATTTTAAAATTCAGATGGAAAATAATTTGTCCTTTTTTTTTTTTTTTTAATCTGTAAAATCAGGACTTCTTTTTTTTTCCAGCAGAAACTGTTCTAACCACTGAGGGGACCTCACCAGCACGGAATTTCTAATTCTCGATCAGCTGCACACGGCCGCCACCTCCTGGCTCAAATCTGATTTCATGTGATCCCGGAAGGTGCAGACTCCATCTCTGGCAGGTCAGTGCCTGCCGAACCAGCTGTAGGCAGACCCACACAGTTCTCTAAAATGCTTCTTGTGTACAGCTCCCGTGTTATAGGTGTTATCTTTCCTTTAACAGGAAAGTTAACCCTTTATTTGCTGTCAACCATGGCAAACAAGTGACAGTTAAAATTACTGCTTACTGGCAAGGGTGAGTAAATCTCCCCCCAAAACTACATCTAAACACTCAAAACTACTTCAGTAGCTGCCTTTTGGCAGTTACTTCTCTAGGAATGGTACCACAGCCTTTACAGCTGTTCTGCCTTGTTGGTCACACTAATGACTTTTGCAAGCCACCTTGAGAGATAAGCCTGGAATGGATATGGTGTTAGTCCTCTCCACCTGCAGGACCAGCTCATCAGCCGGGCTTATAGAGTCTCACTACTGAACTAGATTAGCTAAAGGAGAAAGTGCGTAATCTTGGATGCTTCCTGGTTTCAATGGAGGAGGATGGGAGGAAAAAAAGCTGCTACCTCTGAGTGATTTTGCAGTTGGCCAAGGGCTGGGCCACATGCAGGAATTCAGTCCTGTCCTACACTGCTGATGACTGAAGGAGCCTTGTGGCAGAGGTAATGGTTGACTGCACTCAGAAGATGCCTTCTGATACAGGCACGCTGAACACAATTCCTCTCCACTTAGCTGGTCAGCAGCACGTCTGTCCCTTGCCGGGTGGCAAGGTTTGAAGGAAACACCCAGCCAAGCTTCCTCAACAAAAAAGGTACAGGCAACAGGAGAAAAGGCTCGAAGGATGCTGGCTCTTATAACTATCACATTATCAGGGTGAGGAGTCTCACAACCATTAATGGCACAACTGCACTGACTGTGGGTTTATTGCTGACTTCACACCAGGTGTTGCATTACCTGTCATTAATGATATGACCTGCAGAGAGCCTGATTACATGAAGTGTTGCTTCTTTCTGGTGAAAAACACCATTTCCCAATGTTTGCTGTTAGTCAGAGCTGCGATACTGTAAATTACTGCTGAAACATCTGTGTGCAGCTGGAAGCATGCTATCTTCTATGAGAAGAGCTCATAAGTATTTATGGGAAACCTATCTCTTTTTTTTTTTGCCAACCTAGAAAGCACCTGCTACCTATTGCCACAAGCAGCTCACTGAAGTTTTCCAAAAGCAGTACCAGCTCCTGAGAATAATCAGCTCTTTAAAGACTGAAACCAGTTTTACCTAGGATTGTTTTCTTTCTATCCTATCACAAAACACTGGGACACAAATTCTGGCTAAGAAAAAGAAAATATTCAAGTGCCAAAGAGCACAAAACATTTACATATGAAAAATGCACTAAAAGGCTTGTACAGCATGTACTGTTTTAATTCCCCTCTATTTATCTTGTCTCCCAAACTGCCAAAACGACCAGAATTATAATATATGTCTTTAATAATGATTGATTTGTGATTCTCTAGCACATCTCTTGATAAGTATTCTCAAATATGAAAGTACATGAAGTCAAAAGTATTAAGTATTAGCCAGGCTATTTATAGTCGAACATCTATAATCATGCAACTTACCATTTTCACAGATCTCCTCAAAACAGGAGGAAACAGACCCAGAAGACCTGCAGGACCCCATTTATCCCAGTTATTTAGATAACATCAGGTTTTGTCTAAAGTACCTTCAGCTTAGCACCCCCATTAAAGAATCCACTGAACTTAAAAACCTTAACAGGCCCATTACGAAGAGCCAAAAGACAGGGAACAGTCTTTGTATAATATGAAGTTTATATGGGACTAGAAGAATTCTTTCTTTTCAATATAGAGCTGCTTTATCAGGCAACTCTATGCCATATCCTACTGGACTGACAAAGACCTAGATACCTACTTGCAGAGCACCAGAGCACCTTCAGGCTGAATCCCAGCAGCACCAGTACATTTTCGTCAGCAGAGTGCACTAGGCACCTTCCTCTATAAAATATCATGTTCTAAATACCTACATATATATATATAAAAATATCATGTTCTAAATGCTTCTAGCAAGCATCAAACAAGTTCTGTAGAACTATGCCAAATTAGCACAGCTGCCTCTTGAAAAGTGAAGTTTCCCCAGTACACAGCTGCATACCGACCTGATGTTCAGCCACGAGAGCATGGGGGTTGTACCTCCACCAACAATCCACACAGTGAAAAACACGATGAGCAGAGTTGTTGAGAACATCATTTGGTGGGAGTAGGTAGCAGTATCTCGTATAGCCAGAGCAAACGCCATGGCTCCCCTGAGACCTATCAGAAAGAATGAAATAACACAGCTTCAGAAGTGCAGCCGTGACTGTGGATCACACAGCATCTTTCCTTGCTCCCTCCTGGCCATCAAGTGTCAGGCAGAAAGCACTGGGCTCCATCACGTTTTAATTTCCTTAGATTCCCTGATAAACTATGCCTTGAGATAATTTACAACAGAATGTTGTAACCCTCCAGGTTCTCTATAACTTATAGAATCCACAAGTGCTATGAAAAGGTGTAAATACTTCCAGAAACTAACAGGAAAGGAAGACAGAAACAAACAAACTGTGGACAACAGCAAAACATCATGTAAGTCAAGCAGCTCCCTGAATCCAGATGAAAATTCACACTTTTCCAGTTGAATCCATAATTGAAATATGAGTTCTTGATATGACATTTTTATCAGCTAGAAAAATATTCTAGTTAATAACATGGTCACAGGCAGACGATATATTTCCCCCTCTCCCCTGCTTTCAATTATGAAACTTCATTAGCAAGAACAAGCCATGGCATTGGGCCATCTGCAGACTTCTCATGCAGAGGAATCACAGGATGGCTAAGGTTTTAAGGAACCCCTGGAGTTCATCTGGTCCAATTCCCCTGTTTGAACAACCCCTGCTGAACCTGCAGTAGGTTGCACAGGACCACGTCCAGATGGCTTTTGAATATCTGCATGGGTGGAGATGCCCCAACTTGTACAATGCTTGAACGTAGTATAAAAGGTTTCCTGATGTTCAAACAGAAAACCTCATGTGTTCCAGTTTGTGCCCATTACCTCTGGGCGTGGCACAGGGCACCACTGAAAATAGCCTGGCTCTATCCTCTTTATATCCTTTTGTGTACAGAGGATTCCCTGGAACTTCTTAAGGATGCACATGTTTAGACACACAATACATAATTTGCCTTAAATTACAAACTTAAACAGTCATCTGTGTGACAGAAATTATAAGGCAGTTTAAGTCAAATACCTTTGTCCAACTGAGTGGGAAAGGGCACCCATAAATACACCTTGATTTTCTCAGCAGGTATCTTTTTCTGCACAACATGCACATCATCTCAGCAAGAAATAATCTTTTGGAAGAGATACATCTCAATTCTCCCATGCCCTTCAGAAGCACTTCAAATGAAAACGCTCTATTGCCAACATGAGGTGCTGCCTGCTGTGAGCAGGTAGCACTTCAAGATGTCACTCACCCCAGCCATGGCACGCTTTCTGTAAAGGCTGAAATATACATGATGGCATGCTGCAACAATCAGTAAGCCTTCCCTTTAGGATGCATGAACATAAAAGAAGAAGGTAGCACTGTCGATTGCTTATGAGTTAAAATTAAGACTTTTTGCATTGCCCAGCATTTTTGCTCTTACCTGAAAACATCATCATGTGCTGAAAGCTCCAGCTGATCTTATGCCTTCTGCCCAAATTCAACAAGAAGGAGAGGGGGTAGATATGTGCAGCTCTGCCCAAAAAGATTGCAACCTGTTTACAGCTGAGGGTTAAGGATTTCTTTTTCCTGAAGTATGCAGTCTTGAGTACCTGGCTTTAACATGAATCTTCTGTTTTAGTGAGAGATTTACGTTGTGATATCCAGTGTTCTTCCTATATCTGTGTATCTAAAGCAGATTTTTCCCAAGTGTTCTTCCTATATCTGTGTATCTAAAGCAGATTTTTCCCAATTTTATGCAACTTGTCCATACAGAAGTCATTGCACAAAATGCAAATTTTTACTAGTATAACAAAGCTTTTAGATGCACAGTGAAATTATACCTAGTATTAAAATTACCAATTGTACAAATGAAGACTTTCATTTGAAAATTCACACTTTAAATAATTACCACCACCACCATTCAGTTCTGAGCTTTGGAACAACAGAAATGCAGCCCTGTATACAGAGGGGAAACCAACTTAAGACCAGCAAGTGGCTACCCCATTACGGCTCCTGCAGAGGCAAAATTGGCTAGCAAACATTTAACAGTACAGAGTTACTAAGGATATTAATCCAAAAGCCATTCGTCAGCTTCACTAGAAGGAAGCTGAAAAAGAATAGTGAAAGAATATTGCAGAAATTCATGACGGTAGGTGGTAAGCACCCTTACTGTGGTGCAAACATCCAGTGGTTCCAGTGAAGAAGCAGAAAGGTGAAAACACTCTCCACTCTATAAGGAACACTTTGGGAAAAACTGGAGTGGTGGGCTGAAATCCTATTAAATGCCAACACAGCCAGAAGCCCAACAAACACTGATCATTTGATGCTGGGATGGGAACATTAGAAAAATAATACATCTCCCATGGAAAAGAAATAAAACCATATAAGAGCTCTAGACACCACTGGGTTGTTGCCATGGCTAAAGTAAACAGTGCTGTCAGCAGGGAATGTCTCTAGGAAAATCAGATTTTGATTATTACTTTGTGCAACAACCCTCACATAACTATTCCAAGCAACTTTTATACCTGTCCTTTTGAGGACTGTAGAAATCAGACATCGGAAGCCATCAGGACTAATGTATGTAGGGATAATAGGTCAGACTTTGCCAAGGATGGCAAAAGGAGGCTCTAGCTCTGCCTTTGCAGTCCAGCCTTTCACTTTCAACAACAGGTTATGCCTCTACATTTCACCCCTGCAAGTTGTTAACTCAATGGGGACCGCAGGTGTTGAGGTAAAACATGGGTACTAGTACTAGTTGCCCTCCTCTCAAAGGTAGAAAAGCACTCAAGGGACAACAGAGGTTAAGTGCAGTGGTAGAAAAAATGTGGAAAATATATTAAAAGATAGGCAAATAGGAAGAGAAACAACTACTGAAAACAAACCTAGGGCAGACAGCACAACTTGAGAGAAGATGGAAGGCCACACTAAGCATGAAAAATTGCATTGCTAAGTATACCAGATACAACTATTCTGTTCATGTCTTTATCCAGTGTCTGCAGGGCTCTGGAGCATTTCTTAGGTCAGAAAAGTGGATGTGAGGCAACACAGGAGAAAATTTATTGCTGTTCCAGAAAAAAGTAAATGGCCAAAGGAAAATAAAGACAAATGTGATAAATCCTGAGAAGCAGTACAGAAAACAGTAGAAAGAAGAGAAAATAAGTACATCCCACACAAGGCCATCTTTATATGCTCCTTTACTGGGTTTTATCTCCATTGCCAATAGCCCTACTCCTACAGCAGGCAGAGGGAAATCAAGACTGGAAGACTAGTTCCCATTTCTTCATGCACACTTTTAATTGTGCTGAACTTTCGAGCAGCCAGGAATATCGTGAGGAGACAGTTACCCAAGCCATTTCAACAGGGGCAGGGTGTAAGAGCTTACATGAGTGTGACTACTAAAACGTGTTCAGTTCTGGGGAATTTGAGAGTCACATACCAAGTCAGCCAGAGACAGCAGCAGAACCTTTAATTATGTACCTTTCATGTCATGGTCTGCACCCCAGCTCTGTTCCTTTCTCCTCTCATTACCTGAGATGCTGACCTCTGGGACATGGCTCAAAGATTATCTATTCCCCCATATTCCTTTTTATGTATTTGAAGTTCACCCCTTACTTTCTCAAGGGGCCACTGGAAGGGAAAAGAAAAATTAATCCTTTTCTAGGTCTCCAAAGTTCAAAAACAAGAACAACACAAGCAGTGTTGGCTGTCAGTGGCCAAAACACACAGTAAAGCATATTCATTTATTTATGTAGTGAAACTATATGACTTCTAACACTCAGGTACAGAGCCAACAACAGTGTGGCACAGAGGCCTTAGGGCTTTGATGTAAGGTGTAACCAGAAATTGTTCTCAAAATTATTGTGCCTGCAAGACATTAGGGAAACTTAGGCCAGCCACCATTCTCTGTTTGGTAAAGCAAACAGACGTCACAAGTTTTTGGGCACATAAGACAATAGAGAAACCTCACACAACGTGAAAAAGGATACAAAAGCTCCAATAATGAAAACTGGGCTGAATATGTGCTTCTGGAAAGTAAACAGTGCCAAACCCATGTAAGAAAATATGAAGTTCTCAGCCAGGAAGTGCAAGACCTCAAAGAGCTAGGGAGAAAACCAACACATGTTAAAGGCCAAGTAAAAAAGGTGCTGTAAAAACAAAAGTACATGGACTACTACAGCAATGCACTGGAAAAACAGGTAAAAGACATTCTTGCCTGCTTAGTCCGACTTCTTGATTCAACTGATAAGTTATTGTATGTATAATGTGCTTGGGTAATTCCACAGAAGAGGACAGCCACCACACCTGTGAACAGAATCACATGTAAAAATCAGCACTGTCAGCTCACCACACTTCCCCTTCACGAGCTCCATTCAATTTATACATCATTCTTAACCTTGAGATTTTACGAACCTTCCATTCAAGTGAGTGAGATATCACATTAGGGAGATGGTGTCTGAACCAAATCATTGCTCTTAAAAGCCTTTGTTACACAGTGAGCTGCAGCTTCAACATTGAACAGAATGCAAAAAAACCCCCCAGCTTTAAGGACAAACATGTTTCTCGTTGAAAAGCTTATTAGTGATAAAGAGGAAAAATGGATGCTGAGATGGACAGGACTTTTGTCTGCACGTGCTTGAATCCCAACAACTCACCAGTAAATCCACAAGCTTCTGCAAGCAAGAAAGTGCTCCAGGACATCAAGAAGAAGAGAGCCGTTTCCAGCAGGGGGAAGCAGTGCAACTTGGTAAACTTTGTCACGTTAAGTCACTTGTTAAGGGATCAAAAAGAAATCCTTTGGCATCTCTGTTCCCAGTATATATGAAAAACACTTTTATGTACTAACAGCCAGTGCTTGTTGGAAAACAAAACACTTTCGATGCTGAAAAATGCAAATTCCAACACATCAAGGCAAACTTCAGAATCAACTTGCAACAATCAGTTTTGGATATTTTTGTTGCATATCCACGGCATAAAGTGTGGCTCCACCTCTTAGAGGTGATATTATCTTATTCTATGGTTTCCTTTGAAGTGCTACCGAGGAAGGGTTATATACCTGGTGTTCTTTTTGACTGTGTGTGCCTTGGTTTTTCAGGGGATTGGTGGGGGAAATGATGTTTTGTTCCCCCTGCCAGCCTCAATTACGAGTCCCACTCACCTTCAAATAAAGCACAAAATGCATTCAAAAGCATTTAATTCACAGGGCTGTTCGTGACTACAACAACCCCAAGATCAATAAGATTTACAAGAATTTTTCTGCTCAGATTTGTTAATAAGTCTTTTCCAGCAAGCATAGCTACTTCAGTACTTTCAAGGCAAAACAATTGCTGCCCACAAAATGTATTTCTTCTCCTTGTGCTGATGTGTTTTAGAGAAAAAGCCAACTCACAGCAGCTCAGTCTTTCAACAGAAAGAAAACACAAGTTCATCTTGCAGAGGAGAGCAAAACCTGAAGAACATCAAAGCACACACTGAATTAACAATTCATACAGCTACTGAAGAAACGAAACAGATTTCAGTAGCGTTAAATTTAGCTCTTCACACATGACAAAAAAAGTTGTGCACATATTTATAAAATTCTTTTGGTTTTTTTCGTAAGGACTACTCTGGCAGCAAGTAAACACTGAACAGCACATTGTATCTGAGGTGCAAACAGCTATGTACTGCTCATATGAAGGCAATCAGTACCAGCCCTTCACTCACACCTACTTCTTGCTGCTGTCATTCTCTGCTGACTTGGACTAGGGTAAGCATATACTCCAGACACACCTTCAGCCATGACCTTACTTCATCAGAAGGTTGCCCTCAAAACAAAGCCCAGAGCATAATTTTAAAAAAAAGAAAATTATTCTCCATGTTGCCATTACACCAAATATAAAATGCAGCATACTTTTTAAACAGCTGTTAATTCTGCACAGAAACCATCTCTAAAACTTTTGAGCTCAGCTGAATTCCTCCCCACCACTTGCCCCAAACAGATCTATTTTCTGAGATCATGCTTCTGAAGCAGCAATATCCATCATAACAAAAATTGGAACCCATTTCCCCACAGAGTACTCAGATAGTCCCAGTGCCTGGCTCCTGGGATATTCATAGGAAACTGGATAGCCACAGTCACTACGTCGGAGAGGAAGAGGTTGAGAGGTTGAGCCTTGTTCCCCTGAAGTTAGGCAAGGGCCCTTGTCAGAACCAATTCCTTATTTCCAGTCTTTTCTGGAAGTTTTGTGAATCAAACTGTATATTCCCCTTGCTGTTATTCTAAGTAACCATACCAAAATATTTCATTAAATCTGAAATTAAAACCTGTGCTCATCATTTTGGAGGAAGATCAAGGTGAGAGGAACACAAGAAAAGAAAAACATTTTATTATTTCATATAATTGATCAAATTGAAATGTTAACTGAGACTAAATTATTATTTATTTTTTCTTAACTTTTTTCTTTATTCCTTAGACATGGCCCTGTGTTTCTCATCTTTTCAACCAGTCAGATTCTGCAATTTAGAAAGACTATAAAATGTGGTACTATACCTTAACTGTTTTAAAAAAACCACAGACATCTTGCTGAAAGCCAGAATAAGTCCTTGTATATTATCTGTATCATTTGGAAGCCAAGTATTCTATCTATTCTCAAAGGACAGTGCATGACTGCATGAACCCCCTTACTCAGAGAGGTACAGGTATAGGTACTTCATGCTATAAGAATAACAATCTATCAACTTAACCCATAATTTATAGCTTCTAATCAGCTGTGAATAGTAAAATGCAAATTTTGTTTGCTTCTACAGCATTGCATGACCTTAAGGATGTTTCCAACAGAAAACTGTTATATAATTAAACAACCAAAGAAAAAGAACAAAACCAAAACCAAAACAGAACAAAAAGAAAAAAATCCCCACCCCACACACAAAATGCCACCACAGAGGCTTTGTTCTGAACAGCCTCACATCACTTTCCCAAGCACAACCGTTAGAAAAAGCAAGGATCGGTTGCTGCTTCAGAAGCATAATTTTACAGAGTGGATCTGAATGCATTTCAGCCTTAATTAGTAGCCAGCCAGCAAGCCAAAACCCACAACAACTGCATTTGAGCAGTGAGAGCTATGGATGGCTGGTATCCTAAAAGCCAGAGGAAGAATTGTGGTTCTGGTTCACACTGATTGCAGATCAGTGGAACTGAGGCTGAACATTAAAGCATCAACAGCTCATCTTCCCTGTTATACTTAAAGGGTTTCCATTATGCAGACATATCAGGAAAATCTGCACAGTGTGTATGTAAGATACAGCTGAGACATTACTGCTTCAGAGTCACAGGTTCATGATCATTGTACAAAACATCACATTTTGCCCCTTTTTGGTCAGTGTTCAGAAGTTTAGGCAGATCAAAGCAGCCTGGGATATGTACAGGTATGGTTATACTGGCCAGCTGGAAAGCAAAGACTTAATTTTTTCCTGAAGAAGCGTCGTGACTCGTGGAGGAGGTCAGGCTGAAGGTCTACTGCCTGAGCCTAAAACAAAACCCACACAAATTTCTTGCTGAGCACATCAGAGATCTAACCAAACAGCAGCAAAAAACATCAAGAGAACAGAATAGATCATGCAAGGCACATCATATTATTAAGTTAAAGTCTCATAGAGATGCAATCTTATTCAAGATGTATGACATCAGATTTCTGGCAAAAAGTTTAAATGCAGGACTCAAAGAATGCTGTAGGGGTCAGAAATAACAGAGATTTTGCTGAAGACAGAATCAAATACCAGTTATCATAGGAGATGTTTTTCAAGACTAGTACTAAAAACCAGGTTTTCTAACTGCATAAAAAGAAACTAAACATTATTAGGACATGCCTATTTAAGGCCCTCCCTTAGCTTGTTGCAGCAACATCACTAAAACTTCCAGTATGGCCTCAATTTTATTGAAAAGAGTTAATTTTTGTGGGTACCTATAATGTGTTTCGATAGAAAAAAGTCACATGAATACTGATTACATCTTCACACTCAGAATTAAACAAACTAGAGTCAATTCTGCTATAATTGGAAACAGGAAAGCCCTGATAATATCCACATGTGCCACATCAGCTGGAATAACCACACATGAAAAAGGATATCAGAGCTGTCACAACCCCTGTCACTGCTCCCATCATGAAAGAACCACTGAATATTCCCAGGAAAACACCAACAGACTTGAAAAATGCTGCAGCATCAAAAGCATGGGTATTTTCACCTGTTGGCTGGTAGGCAACTATAGATCTAGAAAGAGAGAACACAATGACAAGTTAGAATTGGCAACAGAAAAGATTTTTTCTGCAACAACACCACTTGAACTACAGAGAGACAATCCCATACTGAAGGCATATGTGTCATTCTGGCCTACGTACGCATTAGGGGCCTTGGCAAATGTTTGCAATTGTTATCAATCCAGTTAAAGGCAATCCAGTTAAACTTAAAGTAATATTTCTCAGAAAAAAGCATTTATTTTAGACAAACGCCAAAAGCAATTTAGTAATTTTAGAGTAGAAATTCACATAGTTACTTACGAGGATAATACAATGGCAACAGCATCATTCAACACGCTCTCTCCAAACAGAAGGGCATAGAGATCCACATCAGCATGCAGCTCATTAAATATTGCTAGCACGGTAACTACAGAAAGGAAAGAGAAAAACAACACTGGAACCACTGCGTGAGCTGTGGAGCAGACTTTCCAGTTTGGCTAAAGCAACAAGACCCAGGAATTGAAGCACAGGGTCAAAACTAAAATGGGAAACTGTAGCCATGTTTGCCTAGAGGTAAG
The DNA here is from genome assembly GCA_013398955.1 of Callaeas wilsoni. Classification (NCBI taxonomy): domain Eukaryota; kingdom Metazoa; phylum Chordata; class Aves; order Passeriformes; family Callaeidae; genus Callaeas; species Callaeas wilsoni. The sequence continues at coordinate 77,934 of VWPU01009917.1, read as the reverse complement.
CAATTTTAGGGCAGTTTTAGGGCAGCTGCATTAGGAGGTGGCTCTGTTGTCCTCCCATCTGCACAGTGTTCATAGCAAGGCCCCCATGATCAAGGGGCATGGGACAGACAAAGCCCTTCTACCAAAGCCCTGATATTATATCAGAACATGTTCCATATAAGACAAGCAACAATATGTTGTGCAGCTGTTCCTGCTCTTAAAAGCTGTATCGATTGTTGACACAGGTTTATTATTTCAGCCATTGTAAAATAGTACAAATAATCCTAAGTGTTCCCCAAAGTATACACCATGTCACAGGTGTGAATTTCCACAAAATTTAGAAAGGACAAGAGTGATAAATATTTATAATCATTCTTTCAAGAAAATTCAGTCTGAGATGAAAGACCATGATCTTGAAGATGTTCCCACATACACACTTCAAAAATCACACGGTGATTTTTTGCATAAATTGCATGCAACCACCAGCTGTTCCGAGCTCAGCTCAATCACAGGAGCTACTTCCCGTTTTCACATTAATCACCACTAAGCACCTCAAATAAACTGCTTTAAATGTCAAGCTCCATACTTCAGCACTCCCTACCCTGGCCCCTGACCTTTGCCAGCCCTACAAACTGACCTGTCAAGCAGAGACATCAATGTGAGCCTGCTTGACTCTGAAGGATGTCTACATTATTTGGGCAAAAGCTGAAATTACTCGGCCAGAAAAGCATTCTTCTGCTTAAACTTGTAAAACATGAAGTTAGAGGAAAAGAAAATCCCCAACTTAAAGAGCCTAAAAGCCTCAAATGTTGCTCTTAAATTCCCCGGTCCCAAGAAATGTAGCTGAAGAAGGAAATCCTTCTATCCAGAAAATGCAATAATTTCAACTATTTGCAGTCTTAAACCTGATGCACACTTAACAAGAAGCCACTGGGCAAAAACATATTTAAGTATTTGAACAGGAGAGTTACACTTTTCTCCAAATATACCATGATGTCATACCAGTTCAGTCACAAATCAGTGGAGAACAGCTTTCAAAATGCTCAGAATTTGCATGCATTTCAGAGAAGAGGCTCAGAGATACTAACATAACATAACTGAAAATACAGGCTCAGAGATACTAATATAACATAACTGAAAATACAGTCCTGTTAATATGCAGCCAAAAATCCTAACAATAGGGTTATTTTGGAAGGTTATTAAAAAATGTTTGTAAAGCTACCTGGATCAGTGGCAGATATTATCGCTCCAAAGAGGAGGCAGTCTGTATAATAGAATTTATCAGACAGCTGACCCACCAACTTCATTAGTTTCACAACACCATACATGAGATTCCTGAAGAGAAAGAGGATAAAACATTCCAAGTCAAACAAGCTGGTGCATTTCAGACAGGCCAAGGGAAAGCACAAGCAACTGTATTTCAGAGAGGCTCATTTATGCTACAGCTCGGTGGGACACTGCCACAGCGCAGCACAAAGCTCTCAAAGTGCACTTTCCTCTTTTCCCCACGAAGCAAATTAAGCAATATGTGGTCCAGAAGACATCGTATAAAACCAGTAAGCAAAGCCTGAAATCTTCACACAATTAGCACAGAGTCTACATGTTTCTTCCATTTTCCACCAAATTTTCTCTGCTCAAAATTCCCCTCAGTATTATTTCTCCCAACACAATACATAGGCCAAAAGCTCTGAGGTAAGAATAGTCTTCAGGTTATTTCTCTAATGAAATTCTTTGAGAGACAAGCCAAGGTCACCAATACAATTTGGGGTTTCTGTTATTCAGAATATCCATATACAAGACACAGTAATATGAGCAGCATAAGAGATGCTAGGCAAGCAAACCAACATGAACAGCTATCTTAAACTAAAAGTGTGTGTATATATATATATAGATAGATAGATACATAAAAAATATATATATGCAGGCAAAGAGAGAGAGCATGCTTTATCAGCTTAAACTTTAGTGTAGAGAGGAATTGATATCGGAGTTCACTTACCCAATAATAAAACAAGACACTGCTGTTCCTAAAAAGGCATAAGCCAAAATGGACCCCAAATTCCTGAAAAAGTGTCTCTGCATAGGAAAAAGAGGTTTATATACTTAGTTTAGAAAAGTTATATCACTCATTCAGAAGAACAAAGCACACTCCTTCACTTGCATCAATACACAGAAACACAGCTCCATTTCAGAGAAACATTTCAATTACTGCTATGTAAATTCAATCCAGCTTCAATAAATTGAATAAACCAGATCTGTGCCATGCATTAGATCCTACATGTAGCTTATTGACAGAAAGCTTATTGACAGAAACCAGCACCAATTCATGGTGTCTTCAAGCAAGATCAGAATCTGGGCCCTTCTGCCATTAAGGGTCTGGCACATCTCCACTGGGATTCCGGGTTAGGTCCGCTTCTCAGCATAATTTATTGCATTTTGGACATCTGAGAAGGACCAAAACAATTCATCACAGAACATCTTTTACTTTAAATGTAACTGACATTAATGTCTGGCTAAGTTCAAAGGAAAACAAGTCAGCAAAATTAAATAGAGTTTAATACATTTATACTCAAAAATATATGTATTTTCTCTTAAAACAATATGACCTAACCATCTCAGTAGGAAATGAGATTTTTCTTACTGTAAGCAAATGCCTGAAAGGAGACTACAATCCTGAACAAATCAGCAATCTCACATCAAAAATAAAAGGACCTAGTCTCCTCAGAAGTTATTGCACTTACTTTCTTCAGGCTATAACCAGCATGAAAAATAATAGGAGGCAATAGAATGTTGAAAAAAACTTCTGGGTCAAATGTTACCTAGAAAATAAAATATGAAGCTTCAATTAGAAACAGACATATACAAGTTGTTAGGTCTTTTTTCTTCATTCATTTTCTGACAACCACTACTTTTGGCTGTTGAAATAGATAAGTTGACCTCTAAAACATTGGCCAGATCTATTTGTACATAGCAGCAAAAAGCTGCAGCGCTTGTTAGTAAGTAGCATCTAGAAAGGACAGGCATTACACCTGTTACTCGTGACCTGGCAACAGCCCCAGACACAGACCCCTATTTTAAATTAAAAATTTCTAGTAGAAATGGTGCTGGAGAAGATCTCTCCTATTGCGATATCTGATATTGGTATAGCAGCAGATGAAATGCTATTTTAGCTTACTTTTTTGTGCAAGTTTAGCCACTGAATAGTTATTGTAAGCCAATCAAGTCAGATAAAAGGCTGGTTTTCAGAAATTTGGATCATACACCTCTTCCATGTATTTCAGTAGGAGTTCCAGGTATCCATGAAGGACTACACTACACTAAAGAACAAAAAACAACAGTTAAAATGCAAACAGAAGACCTTAATACATGAGAGACTAACTAGGCTCTCTTCACCTGCTGCCTAAGCACAGGTTAGAAGACCAACACGACAATTGTGCCCTCCCAGAGAAAGACTCATTTCAGCTAACCTGAGATACCTACAGCAGACAGATACACATAGACAGTTAAGCTCTCTTCATAATCTGCAGAAAGAAGTATTTTTAGATAACAATCCTATACTTCAAAGTCTAGCTTTGATACACACAAAAGGTGATTAATTCCTGACACTGAATAAAAAGGCAAATAACACATCTGAGTAACTGCTGCTGGGTGAATTTCACTTCCAACACCAGACTGTCTCATTTGGTGGTTTTAGGGTGGAAGCAGTAACTATTTCTTATTAAAAAAATAAACAGATTTTAAAACCCTAGGGAAAAAAAAAAAAGAAAAACAAAAACAAACCCAACCGAACAAACAAACACCTAAAAAACCAACAAAAAAAAAACCCCCAAACCTAAAACAACAACAAAAACCCAAACAAACAAAAAACAACCAAAAAAATGAACGAACAATCATTTTTCATTAAGAAATTATCCTTTTCCTTATATTGCATTTATACAAGGCAGCATAAGATTTTTTTTTTGTTTTGTTCAGTTGGTCTCTGCATTCTACAGATGTTAGAAACATATATCAAGTCTTCAAACCAAGGCCTTGAGGAAAGCAGTACGTACATGTAACAGAGCACAGTTTCTCCAGCAGTGATATAATACAGAAGGTGCTTTCAAATGAAGCATTGAAGTGCTGCTGCTACCAGGAATACTGACACTTGCCGCTACCTAATGTTCAAATGGGATGGAGGGGAGAGGAGGGAGGGAAGCACAGATGAAGGAGAAACACTTAGCCACGCACGAGAAATGGTGTAGCCTCACCTTTCTCAACATGTCGTTTTGCTCCACATTGTGGATCTTCCCAGGGCTTATTTCCCCTTTGAGCGTATACTCGAAGAACTTGCCACTGACATTGACCAGCAGGGTGGTGAAGGGCCTGTCCTCCTGCGAGCAGCTGAATGGTTTGTCATGGCCACTCGTGGCGGGAGTCCCGTATCTCAAGATCACCCCAACTATGAGTCCTGGAAGAGAGGAAAAACATCCATGAGGCTGATTTGCTACTCCTGCACGTTTACGAGTCTCAAACGACATCCAAGGGATCATGCATGAGCTTTACAAGCATATGTGCATCATAAACACATTGAAGTGAATTGTTACTATCAATTTTCTGCAGAGGAAGAGAGGCCCTGAGCACATCGAAACTGCCAACAAATTTGAAGGATCTGAAGTGACAGACAAAAGGTTCTATTTCAGTTTTTGTCTTCCTCACCCTCATTCATACCTCGAAAGTGTAAACCCCCAGTCACGTGAGAGGCTGAACATTAGGATGCATCAAATGCATTTCACTTGCCTTAGGACAGAACCGAGCAAACACACTATTGCCAGAAAACAATGACTGCTGGAAACACGTGGCCATAACTGATCTGGAATGATGGTGTTTGCCATATTCTTTTATGGCTGCAGCAAGGATGTAGTTTTTAGTCTTACAATTCTAGGGAAGTAAACAATGCCTGTTGCACAATCTTCTGTGTACTCCACAAAATTTAAAACTAAAAGTCAGATGACTTGAACAAAGAAGCCACTACATGTCACTTGCAAGCATTTTCCACATTTCACATTAAAAAAAAATACAATAAGGTATAAATGAGCAATCATAAGAGATCCAGGATTTATGAATATAAGACAAATTACTTAGCCAGCAGAGAAAATACAACCAGAAAACACTATCAATAACAAATGCATCAGACACGGTGACAAAAATAATTCTTAACTTAATGCCAGGGGGCTGGAGAAGCACAAAGTTCTAACTGAGCACCATTCCTGTTACAATGTACTAAGAAAAGAACTTCTGCAGAGAGGACATACAAGAACAGTCAAAGTGGTTTTGGTCTGGTAAGTAAACAAATTGATACCCACTTACTAAAGGCTCCCCTGTTGCCTTAGGATGATCTGCAATTTAATCCTTGTTCCAGGCAACTGCAAGATGAAGATGGATGTTTGTTGCTTTTGTTGACACATCAGTAGTCAGTGTTGGTTTTGCTCCCTGTGACCCTCCCTCTGCATCCATAGTTTCCCCAGATGGTAAATGAAGCTGACAGGTAATAACCAGAAAATGAATGAGTTAAAACAAACAAAAAAATCTACCACACACAACAGAAAACCCAAACAGACTTATCATTATGGCATAGTGCAAACAGTAACCAAACTGTACCCCCAAAAAGCCAGCCAAAGGAACACACCTCATTCAAGACCATAGTGACAAAACTGTTTTAATGCAAGAAGGTACAGCAGGTAGCAGCTGTGACACTAGTGGGAGGCTCATCTCCAGCCTTCCTTCTCTAAGAACAGAGCAGCAACATGACCATTCCAAAGTAACTGGAATATCAAGATACATTTTATTTAGAAAAGGGAAGTACATACTCAGAGAGAGCACAGGGGAAGAAATCCCCTAAGCAAGATAAATCTACTTACTGAAATTTCAAACGCTGAAAATTTAAATAGACAGATTTATAGAAGCACCTCCTAACCCCACCAGAGCATTTTACAGCTACATATGATGGATGAGGCAGAAACACAGCTCTGCACAAAGTGACAGGTTACAGCCAGCCACCTCCAAGCCACTTACACTACCAGTTATGGGTACAGACTCCTTCACCAACACAGCAAGGCAAGTAGCCTAAGCTTTCTGCTGCTCTCACCCTGCTCACAGCTAGGAAGAGCTACGCTCACAGAATACATCAGGAAGACTGACTGTAGTAAACATTGATCTAACCAGCATCAGCCAGGAATCCTGTAGCAAATCAGAATGCAGAAAGAAAACTGTACAGATGAGCTTATACCTAGCTGTGGCATAAAGCCAATTCTGTATTGCTACTCAGCTGAGAATAGAGAGGGGGACACTGATAGATGTAATAGCTTCTTAGGGTCAGAGACTGTCCTTAGTGAATGCATTGCAAAAGCAGATGGGAAACCCCATTACTATTGCATTAGGAAGAGAAACCTGAGAGCAGGAGGTGATTGCACTGTGTAACTGGATATAATCCACTTGTACATTTTCCTCCATAATAAAATATACCAGTTCTATGACAATTATATTCATAACTAGTACTTAGCATTTGAAGTGAAACATTCTATCCCATATCCTCACTATCCTATAGCCAAGTAGCACAGCTTCAGGGAATTTTCATACACCTCCTATTGATAAAACACCAAAATGGACAAGTTTTTTGCACTGAGCACCACTCAGTTTAGGAACATGTGATCCCTACTGTCAGGGTGCTGTCTTGCAGCAGGATGCACCTGGACCAGGTGCCTTTGTTGAGGCAAAAGACTGTCAGAAGCAGTCAAGTGGGTAAAGGTACCCACAGCTCAGTCATTAAAGGAAATATGTATGAAAGCAACAGGGGCCCAAGGAAGACACACAAATTCCACAGCCAGCTTCATTAGCAAAATACTAGATATTTGTTAGTTCAAAAGATGAATTAGAAGAATGGAAAGCTCCCTGACTTTATAAAGGTAAGGCTTATATATATACAAAAAATATAGTCCCAAACCAACAGGTTTTGAATATTAAAGTAAAACATTAAAGCACACATTTGACCGGAGTCATTAGTGCTTTTCCAAAAAGTCTTTGCGGAAAACTATATGAGGAATTTTCAGTTGTCCAATGAATATCACCTCTTTTACATGCTAAAAAGTTACTGGACTTGTTATGTGATTTCTACATCCCATCTCACTTGATAAAACAACGGTGACAAAGCTTAGACAACTCAGTCAGCCCCTCAAGATCACAAAAAACTAAAACCTGAAATGCTTTTCAGGCAGAACAAACTGCCTGATTTACGGCCTCAGAAAGGATGCCCTTCTAAGCTGTCTGCCATTAGATGTTATACAGAAGACCAAGGAATTTTCTGTAATTCTCTCTGGATACTTGATTTAACCATTTCTGAAACATCAGAGTTGCAGCTGGAGAACAAAAATAGAATAGAAAGAGAGATATCTGGAAGTTTTCAATGGACAAGCCTAGACTAAGACTTACTTCTAGGCTGTTAATATAAGCATAAATTCAGTATAGATCTGTTGTTTATTTGGAAGCAAGGAATGGTTGCTGGAATCTGGGAACAGCTACGGAAAAATCAGTACCCAAACTCTGTGTTACTCCTACCCAAGGCGTCACTGCTAAAGAGTTTATGGAGAACAGGGATCACGAAAGCAAATATTTTTCTGACTGCTTTAAGAACACTCTACTTCTTCAAAAAGAGAACCTCTAGGCCAAATAAATCCATCACTGCCTTTTACTGCAAGACTGTCACAAGAGAGAAAAAGCTATAAATGGATACAAGTACATTAAAATTTGAGAAGGGCCTTACTTTCAAAGATTTGGGTTGTGGTAGCTAATGCAAGGGCAAGTTTACATCATTGCTCAAAGACTCTCATGAAAGATTACCTCAAAAACTAATACTCAATAACCTGTATGTGTGACTTGCATTCTCACTTTTAACAGAGAGGGCATTTATGCCAGCAGCTTGCTTGTACAATGCTGATCATGCAGACTGCACACAAAGAATATCTTACTGGAAATAAAGCACTAAAACCTGGGAATATTTTGTCCCTTCTGAAACAAATCACTATCGATAACGAAAAATATTAGATTTCAGACATAGTCATAGAAGCATTTAGGTTGGAAAATACCTAAGATCACAGAGTCCAACAGTTAACCTGATACTGCCAAGTCCACCACTAAGTGCCACATCTACACATCTTTTAAACATCTCCAGGGATGATGATCATCCACCTTCCTGGGAAATTCCAATCCTTGACCACTCTTTCAGTGAAAAAAATAATCCTAGTATCCGATCTAAACCTCCTTTGATGCAACTGGATTGGTCAACACCAATCTAACAATACACCGTTTAAAATGTCATCTTTACTTTTGGTTTGGTTTGAGTACAGAAGTCACCGCAGCGAGAACACGAATTCAGAAAGACGCACATAACCATGAGTACCTTTACCTGGTAAGAGCCGTGGTCTGTGTGATTTCCAGCCCAGTTCTCTGCTGCAGTAGCCCTGAGGTTTCAGGGAGCGCCAGCTGGCAGCTGACTGCAGGAACCAGAGGCATTCACACTTCACATCACAGTTTGGTCAGTGAATTCAACTTGATCTGTGAGTCAGTGGAGTGGATCAATCTGTGAGCTCAAACCTGCTTACATACAGTTTCTTTCATGCACTTCTGGTAAAGAGCCAGGTGCTGAAGACTGAGGGTCCTTCCCTTCCAACCTTCAAACTGAAGGAGACTTGGTAGAGATTTTACTGCTGTTTGCAGCTACTGTCTAGGGAGACTGAAAAGAGAGGGACAGAATCTTCTGGAAAGGGCACAGTGATTAAGACTAAAGGCAACAAACTTGTTGCAATGCAGGCAAAAAAAATTAGGCAAGGTTTGTTTTTTAAAACAATGAAGTGGCTAAGCACCAGAACGGGCTTTTACAAAGGCTGCATAATCTCCTTCCTTGCATATAGCCAAAACTCACTTGAGTATGGCCATGAACGACCCAAGCTGTGGGGGCCTGCTGTGAGCAAAGGGCTGGACAAGACTACCTCCCAAGGTCTTTCTCATGAACACTTGGGCCTCTCAGACAGATACTTCACACTGCAAAAATTTCTTTAAAATCACCATAACTGCTTTCTGGGTAAGGTCTTGGGGCTTTCTGTTGCTTTGGAGCTGGGTTCTTATTTTGTTTAAATGACAGACTGCACTCCTAACTCATTAAGTCAGAGCAGAAGAAATAGCAATGAGTCTCATTATAAAAGCCAGAAAGATGCAGCAGACTAGGAAGGGGCTGCTTTTACTTCCTCAGTCCATCCTGACTTGCCACCTGCCTTGGGCCTCAACTGATCCTATCAAAAGCAGGCAAAAGTGCTGACCAGGAGATATTCAGCTAATTCCACATAAGTACAGGAAAGCAGGCACTGTGATACCTCACATAAAGCACTTGTTACCAGTACTTCTCTCTCTTTTTTGTGCAATAGTAGTATATTTTGGAAGTGACACTACAGCAAAATGCTGACAGGTTTGTGAAGCTGGGCAACGCTGTCAGTGGTGAGAGCCAGTCTTGGCTTGGCAGAGTTTGTCTTCCCTTAGTGCAGCCCACACAGAGGCAGAATAGCACATTTCAGGTACCTGGACACCAGCTTCTTCGGTGATAGAGAGTAAAATACTGCTTGCTTTTGAAAATACACACAAAGAATAAGGAGGAAAAAAAAAAAAAAAAAGGATTTCGTATGCTTAAAAGTCTAGATTTTTCTTCCCTACTTCCAAACTGAATTTTTACTGGCTTGAGGACAAAGAAACAAAGCTGAAAAACATTTGGCAAGAAGAATGAAAAAAAGCTCTGTACGTATTTTCAAGGTGAAAGACTAACAATAATACGCAATGTTTATCACATAGATCATTTTTCTACTGGATATTTGTGTGTATCAAAATACCACACTTGGCAAGTTTTACTTTAAATAGCCTAAACACCAACAGATAAAGTATCTTTCCTATTACAGGGTCAGCCTTTGAACGTCACGGTCCACATCTTCAAATTTCACAGTGATTTTTGAGGAAGTTTCAACACTTGTACAAAGTAATTCAAGCTTTTTTTCCGATCCAGAACTGAGCCAATAACGTTGCATATTAAGAAAAAATCAGATCACATGTTACATATCATCTCCAGAAGCACTAGCAACTCACTCTCCATACCACCTGCTTGCCATTCACTGTACTACCCTGTACAGGAGGGCAGAGGAACACCGCTACACAACCCCTTGAAGAAGGGTTAAGCAAGTGACTGCAGAACCCCAGGCCTCTGCTAGCATCTGTATTTCCCCTGTACTCAGCCTTGGTGGGGCCACACCTCGAGTCCTGTGTTCAGTTCTGGCCACCTCACTTCAAGAAGAACATTGAGGTGCTGGAGCAAGTCTGGATAAGAGCAATGGAACTGGTGAAGGGTCTGGAACACAAGTCCTACGAGGAGCAGCTGAGGGAGCTGGGGTTGTTTAGCCTGGAGAAAAGGAGACTACTCAGGGAAGACCTTATCACTCTCTACAACCACCTGAAAGGCGGCTGCAGCCAGGTGGGGATCAGCCTCTTCTCCCAGGCAACCAGCGACAGGACAAGAGGCAATGGCCTGAAGCTGTGCCAGAGAAGGTTCAAGCTGGACATTAGGAGGAAATTCTTCACAGAAAGGTTTATTAGATATTGGAACAGACTGCCCACAGAGATGGTGGACTCACCATGCCTGGAGGTGTTTAAGAAACAACTGTATGTGCCACTCAGTGCTATGGTCTATTGACATGGTGGTGTTCGGTCCCGAAATGGATTCAATCTCACAGGTCTTTTCCAACCTAATTGTGATTCTGTCTTGCACTCAGCATGGCTAATCCATTAGCTACTTTCTCAATGGTGCAATGTTGCCTGTGTGGCATTCACCAGCTTGTCATATTGCTGCAGAAGATGCAAACTTTGAAAAATGGGAAGCAGTTTGTGTTCAGCAATGTAAGCACATGATAAAGCCTCACTATATTTCAGTTAAAAAAAAAAAAAAATCAACACATTAAAATCAGCATTTTTCAACAGGGAAGGAAGGCAGAGGATGCCATTTCTTGAAGTCTGGAAGAAATTTTGAGGATATCCAAACCCTAAAATTCTGAAAAACAGATTCAAGGTCATGCTTTGTCATTGCCTTAGGGCTATTTTAGATAAGGAAGTTAAAAGACACTAAACAAGCGGGTAGTTCTTCCTCCTTGTAGGCAGACATAGCAGTATGCTATCAAGGGCATCTTTGTAATAAGCATTTTATTCACTTTCAAAATAAGCCAAACTAAGCATAGTTTTGAATTTAAATAAACAGATTACACAAAAAAGTTATTGGCACACTGTGCAGAACCAAATGTCAAATTAACTTGCTGGCTCTGTGCTGCCAGACACGTGTACACTGTGCACTCATGCCTTCTCTCAAGCCTTTGGTTCCAAAAAACTCACAGGAGTGCAGGGAATTTGTTGTTTTTCCTGTTGTCACGTTGGTGTGATTTACGTACTTACATGTATAGCAAAATGTAAAAAGCCCCTATGAACTACAGGGGCAGGCGGGTATGCTTCATTCTGTAATGCACATTCTTACTGATGATGGGATTAAACAACAGGTTCAAGGTAGAAAAAGAGTGATTTAAAAATAGAGATTTAAATCAAGAGATTTAAATAGATGATTGCTTTGGAATTTCAAAAGTTAGTTTCTGAAGAACTATTAAGTTTCACATACAGCTTTACATTTGCACAGGAGAGCCATAACCCCAGAAAAACTAGTTTTTTCTAAATAATTTGGAAGGACGAGTAGACCCTATTAGCAAGAGGGTAACCACAGAAAGATTACCATAAATATGTGGCAAAATGATAGCCAGTAAGAAAAATTGCTCCTTGTATTCTCCCCTAGAATCTAAAATCCAGAAAAAATAAAAAAAATTTAGAAGCATTTAAAAAAACTCTAAACCCACAAAACACACACACTACAACCTGGCAGCATCTGTCAAACAGCCTGAACTGACAGCCAGCCCTGGAAGAAGTTGCTGTCCTGTGGTAATCACATGTGGCCTCTGGTCCAAGCATGGGACTATGAGTCAAGGCTCCTGAGACAAACCTCAGCCTTAGTAATGACTCAGTGAAAGACCTTGGACAAGCCACAGAACACAATTTAAAGAGACAATCTCAACTCAGAAATAAAATACCACAGTTATAAGAGTCTGCAACTTATCTTAACTCAGGTGTTTTCAAGCTTAGTTACCGCATAATCATTGTTTCACACAACACAGATTTAATGAAGCATTTGCTGTTAAATACTTTATAAATAACATTTTTAAAGCTTCTTTATACTTTTAAAAATATACGTTTCCCTCCTTATTTATAAAACATTAGTTTTATAATTAGTACATTAACATTAGTACTAATAGCACATATGTTCCTAGAGGAGTGAGCAGCAATGGGCCATCACAAAGACACCAACCTCTGTCCCACTGTGGCTCCCTTTCCTTTCCTCACACAGGAGCGACTCCCTAACAGAGTGCCAACTGCAACTGGTCCCAGTCCCCTGCAGCAACAGCAGAGCTGAAGCATTTCTTTCAACACAGACTTCTAAGCCAGATGAGTAAAACCCCAAAAACCAAGATTCTTTCCCCCAGGCACATCAGTGACCATGCTGGCAGGCACCAAGAAGAACTAACAGCAGGACCAGTGGGAGATTTATGGTGTATAACAGAAAGCTTTCTATTCAATCCTTGTGTTCTGTTACTGCTTTTTCTCCCATTTGCATGATAGAACACTCAGCATATCTCAAACAGGAGGCCACAAGTTCCTCAGAGTCTGAAAAATAATGATGTCACGTCTTTTGTTAAAAAAGATTTACAGTAATAGTACCTGGCTCAGGCACTAGCAAGAAATGAACTTTCCAGTTAAAAAAAAAGCCCATAAAATAATTATCCCCCCTCCTAACGCTTCAGCAGAAGGAGTTATTAATCTGTCATTGCAAGGAGTCAGGCTTCAATTTGCAACCCAATTGAAAGTCATTAAGCAGCAACAATCTCTTTGCTGACACTGTCATTTAAATTTAAAGGTTTGACTTGAGGAGAGGAGGAAGTGGGAAGGGGCAGGAAATACATCCATCTTGGTGCAGTTTTGGGTTCAGACATCCCACAATAACTACAAGGAGTGTAGCTATGTCTGTTTTCTTACTAGGAACATTTCGACATCCCAGCCTCAGGCCTTCACTCATTTATAGAAAGTAATAAATATGTGTGGAAGCCTTCATCCTAAAAACCATCTCTGGGAACTTTGGTTAAGATAGGGGACAAAACAGTCTTAGGAAGAAAAAAACAAGAAGAAATTTGAGCGAGGTGAATGAAACAAAACCTGTACCAGAAAAGTTGTCCGTGAGACAACTGAAAACATTCCAGTACTTCTCTCTTCCCAAATATCTTTTTGCACCAAGCCCTTTCTAGCTACTAACAACGCAACCTCCCACATGCACAAGAGACAAAGATTTTAAGTTGCCTGAATTTTCAAGAAAATAATTTTTCTTGAGTTGAGCCCCATGTTCTATAGCTGTGGGCAGAGAACCAACCAGCACTTGTAGATAAAATGGTTTGTGGCTTACAGAGAAATGCATTGACCCAAAAGACAGAAATAGCAGCAAGATGACAGCTCTGGCTTTCTGTGATCATTACATCTGACCATAGAAGCCTTGTTATTACAACATCCAAACACACACAGTCCAACAGAAGATCTAGCCCATCTCATAGGAGCAACCTGCCCCTTACAGACATCTCCCAAAGCAGAGCCAAGGAGTCACATGTTTCCCATTTCTCCTTTCTGGGTGACTGCTCTGAGCACGGGCACTTCATTGACCATGGCCTTCTCACAACCACACCGCAATTCTCAATCCCACTGTACAGCTGTTCTAACATCCATCCCACTATATGTGCTTTGAACCAAAAAAAAAAAAAAAGAAAGCCGGCAAATGCTCTTCTAGGACCTTATGGACAGCTGTGCAGAGGAGTAAAGGAATATACTATTACTTGTTTTCATATGTAGCTCGAAATTTTAGCAGTTATTTTAGTACTAACTGCAGAAGCCAGCCAATGACTTCTGCCACAGCCTGCAGTGCATGAGCAGTTTCATGGCACTTCGGTCCTCCTGACTGATTCCCATGAGCTGGAGAATAAGAAAGAATGCACTTTTGAGCTGCAACAAAAAAAGCCATCCAAAAGCTCAGCCTGCTTACAAGCAGCACATTGTCCAGAGGTCCCACAGCTGCAATTCCCAACCTCCTACCCAGCCTGTTACCACCCTGCTTCTTTCCTCCTAAACTGGCACAAGCGTTACCTTTTTCCAGCTGAGTTCACCCTACAGCTCCTAGCCCCTAACTTCTTCCTCTGCTCCCACTACACACCAATGCCTCCCTGCCTGCTCCCAGGAGATCTCAGGTGCTGCTGCAGCCTGACATTTCTGCCATCCCTTGCATCTATTTTAGCATCAGTGGTGCCAACAAGGTGCCCGAGCAATCATACCCATTGCACCTCTTCTCTGCATTCCACCTCAACTCTAAGCCCAGCATGTCTCATTAGTGGCACAGAAGTGGTTGGGAACCTATGATTTCATGTTTCCTCCTAGGCCAAAGGTGTCAGATGAGTGCTAATAAAACCAGATTTACTAGAGATGAAGAACAGCTAATTGCTGCTGCGTGGAATAATCTGACCCACTGATATCCAGGGCAGCTACTGACACCACAGGGCTTTGGTGCAAGACCTCTTGGCAGGACAGAAAAAGGGAAGGAGTAAAACTCCCTTCCAAAGGCTGATCCCACTTACATGAGCAGAACGATTGTGCACTCCACAAGTTTCCTCTTAAACAAGCCATTTTAAGTGCGTAAGGCATTTTTTTTTTTTATGCTGTGTTTTGGCCATTCATTCCTCTCCCCTGCATATTCTCTTGAATATATCGTCAAGAACAAACATAAGAAATTCTTGGGTTAAGACAGCAGGTTTTCCCACACAATTTCAACACAACAGCTCTCAAACCTACACTAAAATTTTGGGTTTGGACATGTGCAAAATAATAACTATAAAGCAATTCTCGCATCCCAAGGTAGATGAGTACCCTGTCAGAAAGATACCAAGCCAGAAGAAGGATCTTCATTTCACTTTTTTCATATCATGGTACTTTCAGGGCTGTTTCAGATAAGCATCACCAAAATACCCTCCAAACTTCCTTAAATTTTTTCTCATGACATGATTTATGTGAATTCAAAAATATCCATTTTCATCAATAAAACTATGTCTAACCAGTTCAGTTGGAAAATTGCTTAAGTCAACTTGCTCTTTAGATAATTAACAGCACACAGTATTTATAAAAACTCATGAATTTATACAAAGTATGAACAACTTCCACTTGACATAAAACTAGAGGACAGGGGCTGGACTCGCATCCATGCTAATGAGGTAGCACAGAGACTAGCAGGCCATGAAACCAAGCACTGCTGCTCACCATGCAAATCCTTTACCCTTTTTGCACACATGAGTTTAAGTAACCTGCCACATCACTGCTCAGATGTAACCTTCACAGCCTTTTCTTTTCACTTTTCCATTTAGATTTTTCAAGTAAAACACCGTATCAGCTAATTCTGGCTTCTATTCAATTTCACTTCTCTAAAGATACTCCTTTCTTAGACTAAGAAAATGCATGACAGAACAGTACAAGTGCCAGTGACAGCAACATGCAACACCTTATAATGCATTTTGTCCAGCTTGCAACAGCCATCCCAAACCACAGAAAAGTACCTCATTTAATAGCAATGTGCCTGTTAGGGCCCTGGTATTAGATAAGTAGTTGAAACTAACAGAAGAAAAGAAAAAAAACCAAAAACACTAAACAATGGTCTGTATAGATAAAAGGTTATTCCACCCTGCCCGAAGTGCTGAGACAATCTGTATCCATCAACACTGCTCATGGATCCAGATAGCTACCTCGGAGAACATGCGACTGGATTTTTGTTTTTAAAAATGACATGCTAGTGCTACTGCTTTTGGACAACATGGTTAAGAGATAGATGACTAATTAGATACTTGGAGAAACTCCTCTTGAAACTTCAAAACTTACTTAATCCAAGATTTGCTGCCATGTGAATTTGCAGGTTAAATGGCAGTGTATGTGCACTTATCAATATCCCCACAACACAAAAGCTGGACCAGTAGCCAACACAAAGACCTCAGATTTACCTCAGTGGAGGTAAAATGTCTAGGGCAACTCATTGCAACTCCTACTGTGCCTCCACCAACCTTAAGTTTGGTACTAGCACTCTGTATACCTCGACATTTAGGGAAGCCACTAGGAGTGGTGAATGGTGCTTTCCCAGAGCCAGCAGGAAACACAGCTGCCATCTCTTCCTCTTCCAAGCAGCCAAGTGTTGAAACAAAGGGAAACCAGCCTAGGATTTCCCATTTCTCCCATTGCTGCTCAAAGCACCAAGTCAGAAGAGAAGTAACTTTTCCTTTCAATCCACTACTTGGAGCTTCCAGTTCAACAGGGCATTTTCAGCACAACATGACACTTTTTACACCTCAGAAGATATGTTTTAATATGTCTCAAAGTATTAGAGTTGAGTTAATATACACCTCATAGACAGACACTGCACCTCTTTTGTGCAATTCATGTTAAAAAAGCCACAGATGTGCTTTAAATGAAGTTAATTTTTTTCAGACCCAAAGTCCCTGGTGCACTTGAAGAGAGTTCTGATTTAATGATTTGCCTCTTAAAAGCCATTAGCAGTTTGCAACGGCTCCCACACATTTATCTTTCAGGCTGTTCATCATGATGGGTGGGGAAAAAAGAAAAGTACACAGCTGCAAACAAAACAAATTTTGTTTTGTTCAACAAGTGTTGAAGAGTTAGCACCGACTTAGGTCTGAAAAACAAATCTAAAAGTTCAAGCTCAGATTCAAAATTTAAAGACCTACTAGGACAAAGCATTTGCAACTTGTAACTGACATAACTACAGAGAGAAAGAAATGACCAAAAATTTACTCAAGCCTCCAAGGAAAAAAAATTACTTTTTTTTTTTTTCCTTTAGATGTCAGCTGAATGTTACTTGCTAAAACCACTTTTGAGACCTAAAAAAAGCCACTTCCATGGATTTAAAGACTGAAATGTTTTGGAAGAGTTTTAGAAAACTCCCAAACCACATAGTAGAGCTTTTCAATTCCAGCTATGCAGCTTCTTACACAAAAGTAGTTCAAAATGTTATCACCTATAGCATGGATTTCCTTGGTGAAACACACCAATGTAATGATAAATACTTCTAATTTGTGCATTACTTTCTACTGGCTAAGGGTTTGTATAATGAAGGAAGTCAGACTCTTCACTTAGACTGCCCAAAAAACCAGAAGAGGCAGCAGTTTCAACAACAGCCTCCAACCTGAGCTAGCAAATTTGGAGTACACAACGCAAGGAATGAACACTTTCCACTATGACAAGTAAGTCCAACTGGTGGGAACCTGCAGATGATTAGCAATCCTAAAAACTGACTCCTGTGTATACAAAGACAAAAACAGAGTTCAAATCAGAAGTTTGGAATGAAAGAACCCTTATGTTCATAGATGCCACCTAAACAAGTTTATTCAGACTATATTTCTCCAAGATTCCCCATGGCTTTTCACTGGAGACAAAAAAAAATATCTTTATGGAGCAGGCTCAGCTGCTTTGTCCTAGCACATCATCAGACCTTTATCTGTTGCTTTCACTGTTGCCATTTCACTGACAGGTACGAGTTGCCCCTCTCATTCATCTCCTCTGTTCCCTCTGGAAAAGCCTAGGTCCTAGTCAGCCACTCAGCAACAAGTGGACAACCAGAACACGCAGGCTGCAGCACTACCTGGACACCCCTAGCACTCATCCTCCTAAAAAGGCAGCTTGAGGCTTGCCATAGTCCCCACCAATCAGGAGCAAACCCAAGGTCCTGATGTGCTGTGCAAAGTATTCATTCTGCAAACTCCTTAAAAGTTTAATACGACAGGAGCATGGAGCCATAAAATTGAGTATTGCTCTACCCATAAGACATGGTGTTGCAAGCACATCTCTAACTTTAAAGAGTCTGGTGAGAACTCTGGCAAAAGTAAAACGTGGTTTTTAAAAGAACTACTCTCACTCTGAGGTTTCAGAGTATGGGGCTTATTAAATATTAAGGCCAGACAAATTGCAGAGATGTCAACAAGACTCAAGACTTTGCAATCCAATACTGACAGGCTGAGCAGTCACTGTGGTAACCTCATCTAATATTGCTGTAGATTTTGCAAAAGGTGTGATTGCATAAAAACTAACTTGACTTTTTTTTCAGACAAGGAGTACGAAATATTTCTGTCAGAACAACATTTCACAGTTCCAGTTTCTGAGGAAATGTCTCATAGAAGCAAGGCAAGTTCTGTCAAATAAAATTAGTATAATTCTGTCTTGCTGTACTTAAGCCCTATCCTTATTGATGCCTGTGCTTTAAAATAAATTTACTGTAAAAGATTAACTAGAGACCTTCATAAAAGATTTTAAAATGGGATTTAAAAAAGGAAGTCAAGGCTTCTTAAAAAATCAAACAAACAAAAAGATGCCAATAGTGAGAACAGGTATTTTAGCTGTTAAAAGAACCACTTACACTAGGAAGAAAAATCCAAATAAAGTGGTGAATATTTCCAAAGAGGCTTCCATCACAATTCTGCCATTAGTTATGAAAGATTAGAAAAGGTTCTGTATATTTAGCTAGGCTTCCACACTTACCTTGATTAAAACTACAGCACTGACTCACAGGACACCAGAAAACTCAGGGATGCTGGGGCAGGGAGGGCACTGTGACATAGCTCAGAGAGTGAGGAAAAAGGCTGGATGATGGCAAACCGACTGACAATGAAGCAAAGACAAAAACACTTCCCAAGAAGCAAAGTGCAATGAAGCTGTAACCAAAACTGCATGGAGCTGCATCCCCTGGCTTTTCTTTTCCCTCCACCACTGGTATCATTGCTGCTTCTTAATTCCAATAGCATGTTTCTGTGCAGAATGC
Source organism: Callaeas wilsoni (assembly GCA_013398955.1). NCBI lineage: Eukaryota > Metazoa > Chordata > Aves > Passeriformes > Callaeidae > Callaeas > Callaeas wilsoni. Next base: position 58,904 of record VWPU01009917.1, on the reverse strand, counting down.
AATTTTCTAAAGCAAACTAAAGTGTTCCACTCTGCACAAGCATCCCAATAAACTTCATTTCAGTTTGCTTTAGAAAATTGCTCTCCACTCCCAGAAATCAGCAGGCAGAACGTGAGAACACTGCACTGGGTTAGACAGCTCAAACATAAAACCCAGCCTCATTCCAACACATGCCTTGGATTTCCTCTAAGATTAGCCTTGCTACACCTCACAGAAGGTTACTGTGCACTAGGATCATGTCCAGTTTATTAAAATTTGTTAAGGATATCAGCAAGGTGGATCTCTTCCAAGAGTGACAAAGCCTTAAAGCAACGCCATGCTGTCTGCAGAATTAGATTCCAGGCTTGAGCCTATGAGAGCTTCCAGGTGATGCCAACCACCACAAGTCTCTTTTCACTGGAAGCATGACTTGGCATTCTTGAACAAATATATATTTAGGGGTTTGGTTGGGAAGAGTAGTGGGCTTTCCCAGTTTCACTGATACATGAGAGGATATGTGGGAGCATAAGAAAAGAAAATCCCAATTGAAGGCATCAGAAAGGAACAACTGAAAGCTGCAGTGAATGCTTTAGATCTTGTTCCTTGCCACAACTCCTTACCTGCAAGATGAAGCCATAGCACTGCCCTACAAACACATCACAGCATTTCATGACCGTGTCAACCTCGGGAGTAGCCATCACATTCCCAAGGAATAGAAGGAAGGAAGAAAACTTTAAAGAAACCAGTTACATGATGACAGCTTGATATACCACATTCAAGCTCTCTGCTAGAAGCTAACAGACACCACCATAAGTAAAGTAGACCTTTCAAGTCAACTGTTCGAGTGATTTGCTATTTTGGATAGACTATCTCCAACAGTATCTGGAAACTGATCCTCACTGCTGCTGGAAACACAATATCCTTGAGTCCAAGATAAAGCACAAGCTGGACTAGTGCCGCTGAAGCACAGGTGAGGTACAGTGGCACAAAAATAATGATGCATTTTCTTAGAATGGACAGAAGCAGTGCACAGGTTAATCTGGTACACTTTCAGAGTGTGAGTAGGACAGTTATTATTTTTGCAGTGTCCAGAGACCTGATGAAATATCCTAGGAGTCCACATGAACACGGGATGTAATAATACTGGACATTGTTATTCAATTTTCTGTGCCAGAAGTAGCACAGAAGCTGGTTCATATAAACATACTATGTAGTCCAGTTCCTTCAGCGTGACCTGTCAAAATCATCAAGTGGAAACATGAAAAAATTTTATCTGTGACATGGCTATAGTAATACAAATCCAGCCTGACAGATAACAGCTGGGCAACTGATGTCTACAGAGGTGCAAATATTCAATTAACAACATCTGTGAGCAATAATCACACATGTCCTGATGTCAGGAAATGCAGTCACACCAATTGCTGTCAAACCAGGGAACACACGTACAATAGCAGAGAACTGCAAAAAAGCACACCACTGTGTGCTCAAGTCTAGCACTAGCAAAGATCCTAAAGATGTGCACACAAAATAATTTCACTGAAAATCTGAAGAAAACAGTATTCAAAATATACACCTAGGTGGCTGTGTCTTCATTAAGGGAAAATCTTTTCCCCATTGCTTGCTTCCTTTCCTCTCTCTGAAACAGCTGCTATTTTCAAGCTCTTAGTTTGCTATTCAAAGGCCTTCATGAAAGAGTTGTCAGTAACAAACTACCAGCAGCAAAATACTGTTCAGAGAAGATTGTCTTCAAAAAGCACCACTAACATTCACAACTTCAGTAGCTGTATCAAAGTCTCCCTGTATTTGCTTGTTGACTCAACTAGAAGAGATTCCATAGTGAATTCTCAAAGGCAAGAAAACCTTCTTCAGACCAGAATATTAATACTGTGTGCAATAAATGACACTCACTGAAATGCTGTATTTTTACTACAGCATTAACAGGTGTTATATTTGGTTTGTGCAGTTGCTAAACCAGCTACTGCCAATGGAATCAGCAGCCCCAGGCAGTCAAGACATGCCTGTAGCAGACACACTACTCACACACACCCTGCAAAACACCAAACAATTTCACTTTAATTCTCTGTTTTAAATTATATTGTACTAGCTTCCTATATTTTGTCTATTTGAAGTGTTGGTTGTAGTTGAACTAGATTGCTAACATGAGATATTCCTAAACTGCCCCAGTAATGGAGCACTGGGAAGTGGTGCATGCCACCTGAAAGTACAGCAACTGCCCAGTGGCCATTTATTCCTGATTCACATGTTATGCAGAAGAGACTGTTATCACTGAGGATAAAACTGCTAAAGTGCTTTATCAGAACACCATGGAAAAAAATCTGCATTTACCTACATCTATCACATCAAGGGAAAATTGGAATCAGAAGGCACATAATTCTTGGTCACAGTACTATTTATATTTGAGAAACACAGGGAGCATTTCAGACTCCAGAATCAACTCTGATCTTCAGCCAGCACAGCGAAGTGTTCCTTGTTCAGTGCTCCTGGCATAACACAGTGCAGCATCCCACTCAGAATTGCAACCATCTTTTTGATAAGCCTTGTCTGATAAGCACAGCTAGCTATGGAAAGTAGAATTAAAATTTAAAAGTACAAGCTTTCAGTGAGAAATAAACAAATCAGTCACACTTAGGAAGAGACAGCATGTGCTGTACTAGCGTGTCTTGGACTATACACCCTCTCTGAGTACTCTACTGTGCTTTTAATAAAAAGAGTATGTTACCCAATGCTAACATTTTTTTCAGCCCAAATACTCCACAATATACTGACAAGTGAATAAATGCCTGGGACAATCTGCCCATTCATGACTGCTGTAGTTCATCATTCCTACTTATTCTTCATCCTTTGCAGATGCAGTAATCCTTATGAATGCAGGCTTTCTTCAGATTGTAAAGAATGGCAATAGGGCCATAATGAAAATCCATCCAAAGAAAATCCAAGCTTTCAGAGCACACACTGAAGATTTGCTGATCTGTACAATGGTCAGCTAGAAAACATACACATTACAGACAAAACAGAAAAATTATGGAAATTGAGTCAAAATGGTTTATGAAGCACTGTATCATTTAAATATTGTATTTCAAAAACCAGAAGTGCTTCTGTATGAATAAAGTTGTTTCACAGTACCTTCCCTCCCAAATACAAAGAAATGCTACCTTTCCCCACTCCTTTTTATTTAGGGATCAGTAACTCACAGAAAGAAGGAATGACAAAAATAAAGAGAGGTTACAGATATGCAGAAACATTGTTGCAGGTATTGTGGAGCTTTCTGCTTCTTCTGTACTAAAGTATGTTCATGTCAGGTCCTGACAATGATGTGTTCTGAAGCTGCAGCAATTAAAATAGTTCTTGAGAAAAGAAAAATTATTGCTGCAATGCCTATTCATGCCAAGGACCTCAAGAGAATTACTGCTTCAGTGAGCCTTTCTCCAGTACCAGGCAAACCAGCTTCACAGTGCTTTTGCTAGAGCCCAACACAAGTAACAAAAATTTCTCCCAAATTCTAAAAATAAATTACACAATTGCAAATGCAACCCACTAAAAACATTGGGTTTTTTGCACAGCTTTTAACAAGCTGTATCAATTTAAGCAAGAGGGATTGTTATGAAATATGAGAGATTTAGCAACAATAAATGGGAGATCAAATTGGATAACTGATCCTTACAGTGAAGTGTTACCTAGTTATTAAACTTAAGTATAGAGAACCAGTTTTGAGATTGGATCTAATTATCCTGAGAAAACAAATAGACTCTTCAGCCTACCAAATTGTTCTATAACAAATAGCTGTAATATTTCAAAAGGAACAACAGAACTTTGGGGATGAGCACAGCATTATCATTGGTACCATAATGTTTCACACTATGAGATCCAGATGGATGCAGGAGAAAGTGTCATATTTGTTACAATAGCAAAGCATTGACAAAAGGTGTGCCCAATTGCTCATGCTCAGTGTTGACAGACAGAACTGCCAGATCATTGGGAAAACACTCAGAGTGTCAGGCTGCCAAGCTGTAGACTACAAACCAAACTTTTTTTTTAAAAATTGGCAGACAATATCACTACAAATATAAAATTCATATATTCATTTTCCTGCATAATGACTGGTCACTACTAAAATATTTCCTTTGATGACTGGATTTAGTTTGGATTACTGTTTGAGTAAAATATCATATTTTCCAGCAGTCTAAGTAGAAAATTTACTATTAAATTCAACTAAAAGTTGACCAGGTGTGCTACAATTCTTCTGCCACAATAGTAACTAAAAATTTGCACCAAATCAAACGGAAATAAAGGACTAAGAGGATCTTGCAACATGAGTAATGCACACTATGCCCAATATTAAGACACTTGTGGCAAACACCAAAAACCCCACAAGGCACCCAGAAATCCCCCCCATTAATTGTTTTAACGATATTCAGACACTCTTGAAAAAAAATTAGTCAGCTCTTTTTATAACTGTTGACTAGAAAAAAAAGGCCACAAGAAATAACTCCTCTGTGCCAGGTTGAGACTCAGCCTTGGGGAAGGGCGCTTCAGCACCCCCACGCTGTCTAATTCACACTTGTAAGAGACGTGGCAGCCTGCCTGCTTTGCATGGCTGCGATAAAGGAAGAAGTACGGCCGTGTTGCAGGCACAGGTAGATATGCAAAGTCGGATCGTGTTTAGCTGAGGCCCTGTGTGATCATCACAAGAGCAAAGAGCAAGCACAGCATCAACTGCTTCAGAGCAGAGGTTCCGCTGTTCCTGGAACTGTAAAGACACTGCTGATGGAAATCACTGAGTAAGGACAGAATCAGAGCTCATGATCTGATTCAGCAGTGAGTTTCCCAAGCAATCTTGAGCAAACCTTTCCTGTTGCACTTCAGGCCTAGTATTATTTTCCATCTTTAAAAGGCAGAAATTAAAATTAAAAAGTTTTACAATGCTTGAATACTTGGTATTTCATCAAGCTGTAAATACACACAAACAAACACACACTTTTTTTCCATCCCATATAAACAGGCAGTGATAAAAACTGGGTTCTAACTTCAGGCTGATGAGCAACATTAGCCCAACTATTCCCCTACTCCCTGCTATCATACTGTTCCTGTAGGTGTACCAAGCAAGGACAAATACAAAGAAAAAAAGCAGCAGCATAAGCAGGTGACTAAAATAATTTTTAAGGGCTGAGCAATTTACTTGTGGTAGTTCAGAGATAGTGCAACTGACATTGACTACTGAAAACCTTTGTCACCTCAACGGCCACAGCCAGGAACCCCCTCCTTAGTTAAGCTCCTAAAAGAAAGTGTTCTTTTTCATGTTTTCCTATTTATTATCTCAAAGATTTGAGGTTACTGTACTGTGACCCACAGACTAAATAGAAAAGTCAAACAAATAGCACAGGAATATAGCAAGGAAAACTAGACTACTAAATCAGAATATTTTTATTCTTTGCAGAAAACTTCTAGTTTTTCAGCCATTGATTTGCCACCCCTAAAAAAAAAAACTCATCTCCCCCCCAAATACTTCTGTCTTTCTATAGTCAGCATCTCAGTCTGTTTCAATAAGCCTGACTGAGTCCTCTGCCTTCACCTCTCTCTGCAGACACAATTCAGCCAAGCATCTCTCTTTGGGGTGCCTGTTGCTGCAGGAATCTGTTCTGCAACTTCTTCTGGCCAGGTTAGGTGACTGCTCCAGTACTGGCTGACCTCCTGCTCCCTGAGGCTTACAACAAGACTGCTTGATCCTCAAGCCCATCAAACTCTAAGTCATAGACAAATTTTCCTGGCTGATACAACCACCTCTCTAACAGAACACATCCTGCAAATGTGACATCCCAGTAGTAACTCCTAGTCCAAGGAACTTGGTCAGTTCAAGTTACAGTATGAAAATTAGCTTTATTCCAGACATTACATACATTTAAAAATAGGATATTGTTTTCAAATTAGTTTTCCTTAACTTCGAAGCCCAGCATTATGGAATGGACCTCTGGAAAACAGCTGCTAACAGAAATAAATAATGTCTTCCTGAACCTTTTTAACAGCTCTAGAACACCCTCCTGGTTGCACCAGTCCACTGCCTCCAAACCACAGAAAGCCCCTGTCTGAGCAGGAATGCCCCATAAATCTGTGTTTGTCAATAAGCTGCTGTTTCAAATCTCTCAACCAGTAAGGCAAATACAACATAACAGGCAGACCACCTACAGTAAGAGTGGTTAAATTTAGGAGTATACCTAACTACTAACTTAAGGTGTATCAGCTTTCCATCAGTCATATATTTATCTCAGTATATGATTCATAGACTTTTTATATTCTCCACACAGCATATACTCAGTTTATGTATCAGGACAATAGAAAGAAGAACCTAAGTTTTTGTTGACAAGTTTTTCTGGTGTCATTAAAAAAATACCATATCCACATGTAAAATGATGTTTTCTGTACTAAATCAAATGCAAAGAAATACTGTTTCCAATCAAGTGAAGCATCAGAAATCTGTGCTCAGATAGAGTATTACACAAGAACAGGCTATTCTGGAAAGTAAGCAATTCAGCTCTGAGGTGTGCGTGTTGTGTGTGGGTGCACATACATGGGTCAAATGTGATCTGTTCAAGGATCAAAAATGCCATGAACGTATTGCATCATTTGGATTCTGGCACACTGACATAATTACAGAAGCGCCAACTATTGTTATTATGCATTGCCCTTTTCTGCAATTAAGGGTTTTGAAGATCTCAGAACCTTTAACTTACTGAAAGACTGGGTTCTTTACAAACTTGTTATAAATTTGTTACTTATTATAAATGTGAGAAATTAACTCAAATTTCCTTGCTGACTGTTGAAGGAAAATTCTATAACATAACCCTGGTGGTAAGCAGTCTCAATGGTCCAAGTTTTCTTCTCAAATCTGTGAAATCCATACATTGTTCATGAGTCAAAATTTAAGCCTTTTTTTCAAGTATAAGGACTAAAATCTAGGTCTTGGTCTTGACAGTCTGTTAGCAAGTTTAAACATGTTAGTTTGATTCTTGTTATGATTAAATGGTCCCAGAGATAGTGGCATCTTTATCTTTCACTTTACTGAGGACAGCTGAGAACACAACAACAAAGCAAGAGAGGGTCAAGAAAAAAGGTTTCTTATAACGCAAACAGCAAAAGTTTAATCTGAACAAAATTCTCCCGTGCCTTGAGAACCAGAACATCAAAGGATCCAATGTTGAAATGAAAGCCCGAACTGTAGATGTGTAGAGGGACATAGGAATTCATACCTTCCTCATGTATTACCTAGAAGTAACTTACACAGCTTAAACAGCTCGCAGGTGAAGACAAGGCACAGGTAGTTTCATCAGTGGTCAGGGGAACCAGTCTCCGTGATGAAGACTGTGGTAGCAGGAGGAAGATAAAAATGACAAGCTATTTCAGCCTGAAAATCTGATCTTAAGCCAATCCTCATAGACCCATGACGCAGGGAAGTGAGCAAAGGTTTTTAGTTTAGACTAGAAAAAAAAGTAGGTCTGATGTATGGAGAGGAATCCAGGCTGTTGGCTTCGAAATAAGCTATTGGATGCACCATGGGCAGAAGTGAAGTAACAAGGAAAGAGTGTTAGGCGATTCCCACAAAAAAGCCGGCAGTCAGCATGATACAATTTCTAGTAGCGCTAAAATACGTGACAATAGTAATACCCACAGGAACCACTGGAGAGCAAGACTTGTGTCATCATCATGTGCATGAAGAAAGAAGAGCAAAAGGAGGTTGACAAAATTTGTAGAGACATCATGCTCCAAAAATTGTGAGAGTCTCAACTGCCTCTTGGATCTGTGGTAGAGGTAGCACCTAATGCAGGAAAATAACTTGTGGCCTGGTAACAGAGAAGTAAAGACAACCTCTGACTTTGGCTAGTGAGCTTAGCAAACTAAATGCTTCAGAGGCAGATTTTGGGTTTGTTTGTCTGGTTTTTTGTTTTAAGAACATAACTAAGTTTAAGCAGCACCTAGAAGATTTAGACCCTGATGGGGGGCCTTAGCTTTCACAGGTGAAGAATAAAGTGACGATAAATGCAAAGTAGATCACACTTACACCTCCTGCCCCAACCTTTCAGTCTTTAGAAGAGGGGCTATATCATACGTATGAACAAAAAATAACACAAAGTTTCCCCTATCTGTAATTAGGGTTGACAAAACACTATCTAACATCATAAGCACCTGATGCAATGAGATTAGATATTTGTGTTTGACTTACAGAGAACAAAAAAACCAGTCATTGTCCCATCTTTTGGAAGAGATCCCAAAACCATTAGGATCAAAAAATGAACATGTTGAAATAAGTAGACTCAAGCATTTGCCAGCAAAAGCAATAAACCCTTTTTATGGCTCCCTGAGGAAATGGGGGACATAATCAAGTACTAAGTATCACCAAGATATCTATGTTGACATTTCTCTGTTTCATGCAGGCACATGTATAATCAGAGTATGCTGCAATTATATTTTGTTATAGCAGCTTAACAAGCAGATCATCATTAGGAAATCACCCACTAACTCTTCAGTCATGCAGTGCTGAGGAAAAGATTCATTTTATATCTACGTATCTCTGTAAAAGATAATCAGGAAAAGACTGTGTGTGTGTGCACATGCACATTGCTTGAACACAAGTGAATGTGGCTGAGAGAAGGTTAAATGTCTCTAGATATAAAAATCAACTTCATAAACAAATTTTTGCCAAGTCAGACATACTTCTGTGCAGAGAGCAAAAGCAATAAAGGTTAGCCTGAAACAGTGTCCTGACACTCAGTTGCCTACATAAAAGTCTATTCCAGCATTAACGTTATTTCACATACACCAACACGCCTCAAAAATACTAATCTTCTTCCAAGAATGATTCACTGTAACCCATGTCTGGTGGGAATATGATCCCTGTAAGACACTAGTATTGCAGACAGGTATGACAAAGCCACACCATTTATGCTGTGCAGCAGTATAAAAATGACTCTCAAAGCATAAATCTTCAAGACAAACCAAACAAGCAGACGTGCCGTCTTGAATTTTGTGAGCCAGGAGGTGATGCTACAGCCAACTCTGCCAGGCATGTCTTTGGAAGGTCACTTACAGTCAGCCTCCTCTTCTCCTAATATATAACATTACATAATAAACAACTAAAATATCAAAGATAACCGAGGAGGAACAATCGGGTGGCACTTCTCCAAGAGAAATAAGCCTTTACACCAGTTTTCTTCTTCCATGTTGTTCTTGTATTTTCCAGGCAGTGCAAAACTGCAGTGTAGCCAGTGATGCCAACTCCACTCACTGCTTCACATCTCCTGTGAATACCCCTTCCTCCCAGCTAGCCAGGGAGCCCTCTTTGTTTGCCACTTTGAACTCCTCTAAGGAGCCTAACTTCTAAAGGCTGCTGCAAAAGTATCAATTACACAGCAAAGCTAAAAGCCAATTAAAATAAGTTGGTATTTCAAGCCGTGAATAACTGGTTTAAATACAGCACCTAGTAGCAAACATAACTACAACATGAATTGTATTCTCTCTCTCTCAACCACTTGAAGCTATTGGCTTTATTGCTCCTACACAGACAAGCAAATACAGTATCAGCAAGGCAGAATTGCCATTACATGGAAAACCCAATCCAGATCACTTTCAAAGATGCCCATATGAAGTCTCTACTTCTCCAAAGGTAATTTTAAAAAATATTCCACAGTAAATAAAAGTAGAGTTTGTAGTTCACCAGCTAAATCAGCCAGATCCTGAGACTGCATATAACAGTGCTGGGTATACAAGGAATGTAAATACGTGGTCTCTATACTCAGCAGAGTTTTGGAAGGGACAAGCGTGAGCTGTTTTTGCAGCAAAAACTGTAAAGCAAGTTCTCTAATTTCAGCAAAGGGTGGGTTCTGTGGCTAAACATTAACAATTCATTCACTAAGAAGGCACTTTAAGAAGAACAGTCAAGTTTTCTCATGGATAAGGAAAATCTTTTCAGGAGAAAGGCTATTACACAATCAGTAAGTACAATGAAGACTGACACAAAGGAATGAGAAATAGGAAGGATTGTGCAGCAATAAAACAACAGCAGAGAGGCATATGGCACTTAAAATTCAGGTCCTCTTTCACTGCTGAAGGACTTGATATCAAGCACTAAGAAGTATATGTGTGGGGGAAATAATTTCTTAGAATTGATGTAGAAGCAGATAGCATTCATTCTAACGGATTCCAAGTAAAAACCAAAAACTAGTCATATCCATGTGGGACACTTGCTATTTTTAAACTATCATCGGTTATAACATCTTTCTGTTAGTATCTCATACTCAAAGCAATGGCAAAGGTTAACAGCAGTTTTCATATTTAATCCAGCTCTTGAATTAATGGAACAGCCTCCGAGCCTCAGAAGCAATAACTACATTCCCAGTGTGTTGGCACTGCTCATGGACACGGCATGCCCTGCTGCAGAGCTGACACGGGGAAGACTCTCACACGTAGATGACACCAAGCCACACAAGCAGATTTTGCTTCACCCAGCTACTGGTGGCAAGAGATGCAGGTGCACACACCACACTTCCATAAACAGCCAGCACATTGAAGACTGTCATCTTATGCACAAACAAGTTAATTGCATTTTAGAATAGATTTGTACCATGTTCCCTTGTTTCCATCCCTTTTTTTGTTAAGAATAATCCCCTAATTTCATAATAAAAGAGCAGCTGAACATGTCAAACTTACTTTGAAAAAATCTCCTCAATCCTAACTTAAAAAAATAAGTCTAAGTGAGAAGTGAAGACAGCTATGGAAATGCATGGCATTCTGAATAAGCAGACCACTTTATTTAAACATTTGTACAAAGCCAGCACACCAAGATCCACAGCTTTTCTATTCAAACTCCCCCCTCCAAGGAGCTTACAAGGTAACAGAGGAGGAAACAGTAATACACTCAAATACACTTAAAACATGCAACAGGTATTTTAGTGGCTTCAGCTGCCTTTAAAACCATCTACTACAGACCTATTTCAACAAGGAAGAGGCATTTTGAAAAAAGCTACAAACAGAGAAAGTGGCAGCTGTGGAGAAGTAGCCGCGACTATAGCAGACCTGCAAGTCCCACCAGGGCATTAGGGCCAGGACCCCCCCGTGGCAGCAGATCTACCCCACTGCTGAGCCATCAGCCCCACTGCTGAGCCAGGCAGTGCAGCCAAGCCCACAGACACTCCTGGCAGCAGTGCTGCACCCACAAGAGCTCTGCCAGGAGAGTGGAGTGATCTTTCTCCATGTATCACTCACACATCTGTATCAAGAGAAATTAAGGGCTTACACTCAGCCTTTGAAAACGAATATGGAATACCAAAGCCATGAAGAAAGCACAAGAAACCACACATCTCCTCTGGCTAAGAGTACAGTTCATCTCCTCAGCTTTAATTTAGAGGGAGCCTTCAAATCTTTCTCCCAAAAAAAAAGTAAAAAAAACCAACAGTTTCTTCCACCACAGCTCTAAAGGCCCCTTAGGTACTTCTAAAGTAAAGTGATTTGTCTGATTTCAGGACATGAAAAAAAAAAACCCAAATCAACAGTTTCCTCCAATTTTGCTTTTCTCCCTTCACTCAGTTAATTGCAGGCTGAAGTGCTTTTTAATAGGGGAGAAAAAAGCAGTGCATTTTAGCTAAATTACCTATCTCTGGTAGACAGAAAATATCTGAACTGCTGAGAATGACTGTGTATTCTTTCCAACACTACTAAAAAACCCTTCAATATAAATACCCTTCTAAAAAAATTGCTTGTATCACATTCTTTCAATGCAGACACCACTTAGTCTAAAGCGGGGCAAGAAAGGCTATATTCAGTATTTAATGGGGATAAAGCTTTAATCCTGAGTCACAAATAAGTACTCTGTGTTGGGAAAAAAAAGAAAGTCTACAAGCTGGTGTTTCTGGCTGTCAGCATGGAAACAACAGACTTGAGTTAACTACTGAGGCTGTCTCTTGAACACATAGCAACAGTTCAGCAGCCCAGTGCTGGACTCACAGCATTCAGAACGTCAGCAAGGAGAGAGCATCCATGGTACGCAACACCTGGTAAAGGCCTAGATAGGAACTGCAAAATATTTTTACTTCTGGTCCTTAACAGGCCAAGACACATAGTTCTGGACTGCAAACTGTGTCCTCTAACTTTTTTTTTTTAAATAATGGTAGAACTGAGGTTCCTGCTTCAGATATCTGGTTTCTAAATCAATTGAGGGTGAAGCTGCCGCCTCTTCCTAATGGAGAGAATGGTTGTTCAGATAGCAGCAGATGGGGGTGGAAACAGCTTCCTACCAGAAGCAAGGAAAAGGTTTCACCCAACTCTCTAAGATGTTTTGAACTACTCCGCAGAGCTGATTGGTAAGGGGAGGCTAACTTTTGGAAGGAAGGAGTGGAGGAAAGGGATGCTATGCACACACAAAGTGAGGTTTGTGGGGACTGAGGATACAAGAGGATCATAGCTAGCTGAACCATGACAATTTTCTGTCTCAGGGAATTGAGCCTTCCCATCACTGCTTGCAGAGCTGTCTGTGTGCGCTGAAGAAAACCATCCCGGCTTGGAGTCAAGGCCAATCCCTTGAGAAGGGAGAGTTTGGCTAAGTCAGAGGCAAGGCTTACGTCTGTTTCCCATTGTGCTGGGAGAACACAAAGGTCTAGAGTTCTCTCTAGTCACTCTGTTAGTGAGCCCAGGAGACGCAGTACTTAATAAAGGTGTTTCACACGTTGCACAGATACACCTAAACGGTGCCCAGGACCGCCTGTACAGGTGACCCAGAAGCACTTCCTGCTGTGTGGATAATTGCTTTGGGTGAAGGCAATTTCAGTGTTCAGCTGTTCGAATCTTTCTATAGCACCGGAAGTGAGAAAGGTCTGTTAAAGACACACTGCAAAGGAATACACAGCTATAACCACTTTTGTTCAGCACAACACTTTCTAATTAAATATCTAAAAGAACAGTATCCGAATTGTTCATTCTGTTTGAATGACCAATTGCAGTTCATTACAGAAAATTTACATGCAGTATTGTGAAATACAGAGATAAGATTACATACCAGTTGCCACACAGATTTTTGTTAACACAGCCAAGGAAACTTTCCCTAGCACCTTTCTATGACCATCTTTAAAACAAAGGCCTACTTTACCAAACAAAAAGGAGACAAGTGAGAACCCAGGTCTGGTCTCTCCCATTGACCTCTTCCCAAAAACATAGACCCCCAAAGACTAAGTAAAGAAGCACTGAGATGGGGACACCATCAACACCTGAGAAGTAATTTTGGGCATCCTGTTGGATTTGATAGCTTTTATATCCTCCCTCACTATCTCTTTTCTCATCTGCACCAAGTGCAGAAGTTGCTGGAATAGCTGCAGATGCTCTGCATCTACAGAGCAGTTCAGTCCTTGTGTTCTTTCAGAGAGAATCATTGGCAGACCTTTTTAGAGACATTACTATCACAAAGTAGCAAAGAAAAATTGGAAGTGGTTCCAAAAGAAATTTTCTGAAGTGGACAAAGGAAAACCTCAAGCTCCTACAAGGCCCAGACAAGTGTGGCATTAACCTGTCATGGAACCACCTCACTCTGACAACAGGCTTGTGCACCAGACATCAGGTTACCTCCCCTCAGCTCAGCACACTCCAGCCAACACAACCAGAGCACTCACACAGGAGCAGAAGGCAGGCAGGCGTGTGAGCTCTGCAGTATTACAGAGCTGGCATCTGTTTGTGATAACTTTCTAATTCAGATGAGAGTTACAGTACATGCAGAGGAACACCTTCCCCCTTCAGCCTCTGCGTGGTTCCTACAATTACACAGTGCTGCAGAGCAGTACCAGCTTTAACAGCCAGGTATGTCACCAAAGGCTTCCTCACACAAAAGAAATCCAAGGTGCCATTTCTCTCTTCTTTGGCTTATGCCATGATCAGAAGGTATTCTGGTGCTGATTAGACAGAACTTCTCATGAAGATGAAGTTAACAAACATAAGAATGGTCTAATTTATCTTAATTAAATACACTGCCCTTATAAAAACAAATTAACAAAACCCCCAAACCCAGAGAAACAACAACAAAACCCTAACCCACAGAAACAAAGAAATCCAAAATCACGGTCCTGAGGACTACGGATGAATTGTACTCCAAAGATATTTTAGAAACACCAGCAAATTATAAGCTGTCCAACTATCCCTGCCTGAAGAGCAGCTCTGAAATACATATAGGTTAATAAAAGCTCTATAGCATTTCTTCTAAATTTCTCTCCCAAGAAGAATTTATAATTTTTCCACCGAGCCACAGGCCATAAAGCAAGCTTACAGAAAAGGTTTCTATTACAATTAAAACATACTGAGCAGCCAAAAAATTGAGCAAGGCTCACTTTAAAAGCCTGTAACAAAGCGATTTAAAATAATATTCAGGAAGAACAAGCAGGTTGCCAGAGAAAGGATAATGTTCTCAAAACTGGGTGCTCAGTTATGATCCTAAATCTAGTATTAGGAGGCTTATATCAAAGTGGCTTATTAAAAACCAAGACTGGCATTATTTTGCTGGCAGTGGAGATGAGTTAGGTCATCTCTAGCATGTGCAGATAGATATTAGAATTCTAACAGAGAGCACTGCAGCCAGATGAGCTAAAAATAGACCTTTTCTGTATCTACTCTGTGGATATAGAAACTTAGTCTGATACAGAGTATTCCGGAACAGATATAATGTTTTTATCCTGAAGACTTACAGCTTCTCTCCCATTTGTGTTCCACAAAAGGTAACAGAAGTATTGTATTCTTCTTCATATATTGTTTTTCTTTCACTGTACCCAAGTCCAGTTTGCTTTTACTTTTATCTGCAGCACTAGCACATGCGGCCCCCAGATGTTCCAGAAGAACCCCACAGACAAGAAGGTACCTGATAGGACTGACATCTACGCTGATTCATGGGTGGCCAGTTGCCTGAATTATCACTTATGAAAAGGGACAAAGAAATTGCCTAGTGGCAGTGATACCACTGGATCTGCTTGGAAACATGTACATATCCAGATGGCTGCCTCCTAAGGAGCAGAGTACTGGAGGCCCACCATCACTTCCCACCCGTAAGTCCACCCTGAGCTGTCCAGGTGCATGGTCCATGTCCTGTTGCTCCTACCACACGGTGATGCTTCTCGGCAGAGAGCCAAGGAGCCTGCAAAACAAAGTCGCCACCAAACCTCTTCAGGAAAAACAAGTCTTGTACCACTTTATCCTCCAACTCAGACCAACACTAAGAAAAGCAAGCAGCACGATCGTTATCACAAGCTGAAATACATGTGTCAGCAAAGTTTCAATTCCTTAATTTCTCTGTTGCGGATTGGTGTTTGCTTGGGTTGTGTCGGGTTTTTCTAAATGCTCCATAATAACTTGCATTAGCAATACTGTTGCTGGAGCAGCTGACTTCTGGTATTCCACAGAGCAGCACCCTTGTTATTGTTTCAACACTAGCATTCAATTGTATTTAGCACTTTATAAGCTACATAGATACTTGCGCTTTTAGGACTACAAACTCTTTGGTTGACATATTGCCTTATGATTTTGTGTTTAAGGCAGACTGATTAAACATATGTACTTTAAATACATACACAGTTTTTTTAAAAGTGCATTTCTCAGACAGCAAGTTATCAGCAAAATTTAAACCCATCAGTTTAACCACTGTCTTTTAAGCAACAAGGAAGGAAGAGGAGACTTAAGCCTGGTTATCAGAAGTACAACAGAAAGTTACTATGGCACTTGCTGTGTTGTTCTTTTTGCCCTGTAGAAAGTCTGTGAAATGCTTAAATGAAGCCAGGTCTCAGCAGAGCTTTACCAGCATGGAGGCTAACCACATTAGGTAGGAACTGAACTCACTAAACATGTTTCCTAGGATGTTTGCCATGACAAGGCAAGAGTCAGTTTGTTTGGGAAGGAAAATTGCACATATTTTGATATAATAAGGGGACTCATTTAGAAGGCAACTGTATTGAGGAACAATCTATGAAAGCAAAATTATTTAAGTGAGGGCACACCTAGAAAATACAATAATTTGAGCCAATTATTCTTTTATGGATGCTGCCAGTGGGGCTGAAAGAGATATAGCATAGTGCATTTCCTAAGACAAAATTTCAGCACTTGCACATCAAATTGGGAACCTAACACCCCTTTCACAGATCAGGAACTGCGTGTTAGAGCAAACTAATTTGAGTTTAATGAGAGGCAGAATCTCTCCAGCTGAACAATTTCTCATTTCCCACGCAGCTCATCAAAACACGTACCCAATTGCCCTTGATGCCCTGACACTTGTATTGCATGCATTAGCACACCCACGCACACAAGATTTTCAGCATAAACTAAGGCACTGAAATGATCATAAAACATCAGAAATGAACTTTCCAAAGGTGACAGCACCAGGGTAAGATCTAAACATCTTCGATATCACCTTACCCTGTCTCTTTTCTGATCAATACAGACAGTTAATCTACTGTCTCCTGGGTACTCTTCAGCTGCTAAGCATTATCATGCCAGTGCATAACTTACTTATATGCCCAGTTGTTAATTTGTCGGTTTTCAGCAATGAGCATATGTGAAGTACACAGCAATGCAGCAAAGACATCAGTGACTAAGAGCAAACCGGGATGGTTTAAGAGAAGCATCAGCAGAGGAAAATTCCACTGCTTTGCAAGCAATCACATAGCTCTCAAGAGCAGTAGTACTCATCGGGGAGGAAACGCTTCACTTTCCCCCTCCCCTTCAGTACTGAATTTCTCATGTGTGGTTACCCTCAATATGCTTATCCCGACCAACATCGAGCAGGTGTTTCACACGGTTCAGCAGGAACAGATTCCGCTGGCGAAGAAGTGCCCCCGGCCCTTATGGCAGTAGCCAATCACCAGCAGACAAATAATTTTTCAAATGGATGGCTGCTCTTCACCGCAACCCACTATGCTCTGCGTAGCAAACTGCGCACCGAATACAACCGTGGAGTTCCCCGCGGAACGAGGGCTCTGCGTCCCCAGTTCAGGCTCACCTGCCGCCCTCTGCGCCCGTCATTCACAGCACCAGGGAGAGCAGACCAGCACCATTAACATTATCCAGCAGAGCCCGGCTCCTCTGGACCATCAGCCCCACAAACGCAGGGGAGACACACAGCTTCTCCTGAGGGATTTACTTTCCCTTTACTCACATCCACGGAGAAGAGGGGCCTGGAGTGGGCGAACTCAACTCAGTAGAGCCCTCGCTCCACCAGGAGGGCTCGGGATGAGCCGCGGACAGTGTCGGGGTGTCTGGTGCCACTGCGGTCAGTCGGGATCCGCAAACGCGGGCCGCCGGTGACAGCAGCGCGCCGACAGCCAGGGAGCAAACCCGGAGGCTAAACACGCTCCCTCCCGCGCGGTGCGGCCACAGCACGGCGAGGGCAGCGCGATGGCGCTTTCCAAAGTCATCGCCGCGATGACCTGCACGGATCGGCACTCCATGCTGCTGAAGTACGGCCGGCTAGCTGCCTTTCCGAGGCGGGGAGGGTCACTGGAGCGCTGTCCCCGGCAGCATGGCCACGGCGGTGGAGCGCACCTTCCCGCAGGACACCGCTCCGCTGCCGCACAGGAGGCTGCGGACCGCGTGCTCTCCTCAGTGTCCTTCTGTCCCCAGCCCCAGGAAAGGCGTCGGCGAGGGGAGGGGACCCAGGAGCACCGGCGGAGACAGAAGGGCTCTGCGGCGAGGGGCTCCCCCTGCCCGGGGCTTGGCCTACCCGGGCGCTGCCGCCCGCCAGCCGCAGTGGCTCGGTGCTCCTCCGGCTGTACGGAGGGGCGCGGCCAGTACCGGGCCCGCCGCCGCCCCCCGCCCCTCCCGGCACCTGCCGGGGCTGACACCGGGGGCTGAGGCGCGGGCGGTGCCGCGGCCCCGGCGGGACTCACCGTAGATCATGGCCAGGCCGGTCTCGTGGAGGAACCGGACGCGCCGGTGCTTGAAGAGCCAGATGGTGAGGATGGTGAGGGTGAGGAGCAGGATGAAGGTGAGCAGGCTCACGCTGTCCTGCCGGTGGCTCTCCTCCGCCTCCTTCTCGGTAGCGAGCTCCTCCATGGCGCTGCTGCTGCCGCCACTCCGCTCCGCCGCTCGCAGCCGCCCGGCTGCCAGCAGGAGCAGCGGGAGCAGCGGGAGCCGGCGGCGCAGGGGCTCGGCCATGGCTGCGGGAGCCGGGATGCGGCGCCCCGTCCCACTCCCGCGGCGGCGGCCCGCGGGCACTGCCCACCGCCCTGCCGGCGGGGGAGGGAGCGGGGGAGGGAAAGAAGGAGGGCGGAGGGAGCGGCCCCGGCTCGCAGGAACCCGCCCGCCGCCGCCTCCCCCTGCCCCTTAAAGGCGCAGCCCCGCCGGCGCTCGCCTCGGCCGGCAGCGAACGCTGGTCCGTGAGGACGCGGTGTCGCTGCTTCCCCCGTGCCCGGCACGGCCAGCCCCGCCCGGCGGAGGTGATGGGGGGGGTGAGATTTCCACCCGGCCCCCACGGGGCTGGTTCTGCCCCGGGAGCTCCAGGTGCCGCCTCGGTGGCGCGGGCAGAGCTGCGGTGCCGCTCTCCCTCCCCGCGGTGCAGAGCGAACCTGTGAGCGGCTCTTACACCGGGGCGGTGTTGGAAATCACCACCCCAAAGCCCACCCTGCCCATGGCCGGGCTCGAGCTGGTCCAGGAGCTGACGGCTCCCGTGAGAACTGGCAGGGAATAAGCGCTGTCGTTCTTACTTTTTTTTTTTTTTTTTTTTTTTTTTTTTTNTTTTTTTTTTTTTTTAAAAAAAAGACATAGGAAAACTTTCTAAACGTAAATTGCTAACTTGCAGGTTTGCATCCAGGTACATCCTACTGGACATTTGCTTCTAGGAAGCAAGACAATTGTAGGAAATGAATAGAGAGCTAGTCAGCAATTTTCATTTGAAATTTTTTTTGCTGAAAAGAAAAAGAGCATATGTTTACTGTTTTAAAATCATCTCGAGTTAGAGTTAGGAAAGCAAAGTAACTTTCTACAGGCAAACCAAGATCAGCACTTTCTCCTTTAGCTTTTTTTCTTTCTTATATGAATCACAACTCCTTTAAAAGATGAAATACTGAGTAATGAAACCGTTTGGGTTTAAAGAAATATAAACAGTTGTAAAACTTGGTTTGTGTTTTCTTTTGGGGTTTTGTTGGCTGGTTGGTTTTGATTTTTTGTTTTATCAGCTTCAGCAGGAGAGTGCTTTGCTTTTGGCTACCAGAGGAATATCTCCAGCTTCAAGCAGTGGTGTAAGCAGTGCTGACATTTCTGCTCCTGGGGCCTTTCTCCCAGAATTGTTGTTTTCAGTCACAACATCTAACATGTATTTTTAGCCATTATTTTGCATAATACCAAAAGCACAATAACTTTGGCCACATCTTTGATTAGTTACACACCAGGTCTTATCCCCTTTAGTGATGTGCTCTTTCTTAACATTGTTGACATGTTTCTGAGAGTATTTATTGGAGTACAAGAAACTTTTTTTCTCCTGCTAATGAATCTGGAATTGTCTTTGTGTCATATGGTATTGTTTGGGAATTCCCTTTTATAAATATTTCAAGATGACAGCTATGTAAATCTACACTTCTATTTATACGTAGTCCTTATAAAGACAGTATTTATGCAAACTCTCTTAACAACCTTAAAAATCCAGAGTAATTAGGTGCATTTATAATAAAATATTTGATTGTGCAGGGCTGAAAGTTTACTTTGATAGTGCCATCATTTGTAAACCTCTTAGCGATGAAAAGCAGTAATTTGCCTTGAAGACCTATGTGAACCATTAAAAATTACTGCCTCAAGACTGACTTACGTTAAATCTCACATTCAAAATTAACATTTCTGGTATAATGAGAGCATTATACCACTAAATCTTTACTGTGTATCTTTAGGATATACAATCTACATACAATGTAACATATCTTTAGGATATAACAACTTACATGCCTCATAGCAGACTATTATGCAATACAGTGCTAAGTATGTGTAATCCTGATAAAGTAAAAAAAACTGAATAGCAATAGCAGGCTCTCCTCTGTGGGTTTGGTTTTTATGTGCTGCATGGTGCTGGGCAAAGTTGGTCACTAAGTGATGGCTCTTTTTAAGGAGACAATTTCCATGGATATTGTAATTTTATCCACCTCTCAGCTGAGCTGCAGTCAGGGTCTTAAGTTACTTTCTGCCAAGTCTTCCACCAGTAACCTGTGTTTTATTCTTCAACAGTTCTCTGCATATTATGTCTCTTGCTCTCCAGGCAACAACGAGAAATATCCAGGCTATTCTTTTAATACTTAAGGATAACAGACCAATTTTCGTTTCTTTTTTTTTTTTTTCCAGATGAACTCTGTTGTTTATGGAGGAAAGCATTCATCTGTGGTTTGGTATGTCAGTGCTACCATCAGCTCAAGCCTTGAACTCCCACATTCACATTTACCAGGCTTTTTCACTGCTGTCCTGTTCCTGTAGCCTTGGACAGGTACCATCTTATCGTAAGAACCTTTCTCCAAATATTTTTATCAAATTAAAAATACAGTGTTCACCACTGTTGTGTGCGAGAGTGAGCACAACTCATTCTTTCTCTGGACTGTGTGGGTGTAACTAAATCCTGTATGCAAAATGGTGATGGGAGCATGATTGTTTCTGTCTGTGTAGAGCATCAAAGTTTAATAGTGATGTAATTGACTTCTCTTCAACTCTGTGTTCTGTCTAATAAGTTGCTGCCAGGGAACTTGATACACAGAGCGTATTTGGTTTGTACAGGCCAAAACTTGCTGTCTCTTTACACTCATGGATTGGTATCATGGTGCATAAATACTTAAACTGATTTAAACAGCATAATCTAGAGTGTATGCTATCAACTAATGAAAAAGGTATCAAGTTGAGCTTCTTTATACATCTCTGTAAACCGGGCTGCATACTTTTAGGAGAGCTGTGTTGACACAGCTCAGGTCCTTGCAGTGGTGTAGCTCACAGATCTCCATGCTGTTTTCAGTCCATTAGAAACATTATAAATCTCACCTCAAAGGGTAGTTCCACCACTGTAATAACCCTGCAGTTACAGTTTTCGTTCCAGACTTTTTTGGCAGGCCTCCACCTGCCTTCTCAAGCTGTTCTGCACTAAAACTTCATGTTCTCTACAGGTGGGACCTCTGCCCAACAGCCACCACATATGTTGTAGAAGTCAGCCTGCCTGCTTAGCAAAAAATTTGATTCTATTCCTGCTTTGTTTCCATTTGTTAATTTTGATCTGGGCCCAGGCAGAGGTCTTTGATGTCCTTGCTGTTTGAGAGGCCCTTCTCAAGGCAGAAACAATGAGGTGTGCTTTGGGAGATGGAAGGCCAAGTGGATAACAGCAGAGGTATAAAAATCTTCAAACTAAACCTATAAGATGGCAGTGAAATAGGTCAGAGGACAAAATATAGCCATTCAACAGAGTTCAGCCATACTTGGAGGGATGCAGGAGGATTTTGGTATTAAATGCTAATAAATATTTACATTTGCACATAGCTGGTAATTGACTTGCAAGATTGAGTCACTTGAGTCCGGCCAAAACACCACAGAGATAGATGTGATTCAGCCTACCCTTTGCCTACCAGTCTTGTCTTATTAAAATTCTACCAGAAGCACCATCAAAGAGTCCATTCAGCTTTTTTATAACTTCATTTGCCAAGAAAGTCATTGTTATCACATGAACTGTTACACACTTCGGGTTTATTTTTATTCCCAGAGTTGAATAATGTCATGTAAGGCAAATGCAATGTCCTATTTTTCAAGCTCTCTCTCTCCAACTGTTAGTGGTAACATCATCCACTCCTTGTCAATCACACTGGAGAACTGGCTCTCTATTGAGACCCTCTCTGTATTATGCAAGTCTGTTGAGACTGGCCCTTTGTGCTGCTGAAAGCCGCAGTTTTGTGATTTTCGCTGATCTAACATGCTGTTGTAGGACTGATTCTGATAAAGGTCTAGATGTTACTTGGGCTTATAAAAAATGGAAAATCAAACAAATCCTTATCTTAATACATGGCATGTTTATGCAACTGCCTTTGCACGCTCACATTTTCTAGCACATTAATCCAGAATGCAGTAGCAAGTTGATTAGCTGGCAGGTCAGCCTTGTAGAGCAGCTGCCATGTCAGCTACACTCCTTTCTTCCCTCCTTTTTCTCCTTTCTTGCCTTTTAAGCCAAACTCTCCCATCACTGTGCTTTAAAATGGCAACCCATTTTGAACCTGTAGCAGACTTCTGGCACCAGTGGCATCATCTTGTGGGCTACTCTCCTGTGTCCACGTAAGGCCAGGATCCCATAAAACACACCCTATTGAGATGTGAGGTTAAAGACAACTAAGTGTTCTGCAACTGAATTCTGAAGAATGTCATGTTTTTATTGAAAACCACTTTTTTTCCCAATCTCCAGCTTGTTGGAAGTGCTAACAATTGTGACACATTTCTCTACTTGTACCAGTTCTGCAGAGGTGTCATATAGCTGAGAAAATGTCAGAACTGCCATTTTCTATCAATGCAAGTGCAGAAATTATAATTAGCCTTTCCAGCAGACAAAAGTCTTGCTAGACTAAAAGCTGTTTTGTGCTATTTGCAAGGTGCAAGAGTCACTCATTGTGCAGCCACATCTCACAGCTTTTGAGTCATGGTAAACTTTCAAAGTGTCT
Organism: Callaeas wilsoni; assembly: GCA_013398955.1. Taxonomy (NCBI): domain Eukaryota; kingdom Metazoa; phylum Chordata; class Aves; order Passeriformes; family Callaeidae; genus Callaeas; species Callaeas wilsoni. The sequence continues at coordinate 36,246 of VWPU01009917.1, read as the reverse complement.
GAGAGGGATATGACTAGAAATTTTATCTATGTAAGAGTGCTCTGTCATCTCCCTTGTACCCAAATGGATTTATTTCCCCTTCTATCTGTATGTGATATCAGCAAGAGTCATTCTACTAGGGTCAAAGGAAGTTGTCTCTTATTCCTCAGAAGAAGGCAGTTCATTACTCTTTGCAGGTACACATCATGGTTATGACTTTCAAAGTTGTAATCACTCAAAGAAGCAGCTAAGCAATCATTCTTCTCATCACTCATCACTTCCCACCATATTCCCCATAAATATTAAAAAAGTGAATATCACAGCTCAACAAATGCCACAACTCAACCTGTGCCAAGAGTCTGAAAAAACATTCTGGAGAAGAGTAAGCAAGCCTCAGTTGAGGCTTGTGAATTATGATTTGACCGTGTGCACAAAAGACTGTGAACATCATTTGAAACTGCAAGCATGCACATAGATGCTCTATTAGTGACAGCTGTCAGTTGTCCACTACCAGAAACTGTCTGTGAAAGGTTTCCCTGAATGCAGTTCTGAAGCATAGAGGAGGAAAAATTGGGAAAAATGTGGGTACGGTGTTGTGGCATTCAAATTTGTTGTAAAATGTTTCTATTCCATATTTACACAATTATAGCAAACCTTTTGACAAAAGAAAAGCCCTCTGTTCTCTTCTTGATAGAGAAACAGAAAGCCAAAATTACACTTCATTAAATCTTGACTATGCTCGATATGCATGCCTGTAGGCATTGCACAGGCTAGCAAATGAATCTTAGAAAGTAAAGTTATGCTAAGTGTCTTGGCTTCATCTGAACTAGGCAGCCCAGAGGCATGGCGAGACATTGGACAGAAAAAAGCTAGATCTGTCTTGAGAAGTTATGTCTGAAGGTGCTTATTTTTGCTCTTGCTCTGGAAAAAAGTGATCAAACAGGAAACTTTTCATTTCTTCTGCAGGAAAACAAGTTTTCCTAGAAATATGAGATCCTAAAACACCCATGGATAAATCACTCCCATCATGCTGGACAACAACTGCTCTGCAGTTTCGAAAGAAGCCTAGAGGTTTGAGGTATAACTAGAGGTAAGAAGGTATAGCTTGGCTGCCATAGGCTGTATTTCTGCTGAAAGGACTGAATTATTAACAGTATACTAATATAGTCAATTCATATAAGCTAAGCAATTTTCTGCCCAGATTAGAAATAACTTACTGAGAAAGAGGCAGAATGTCAGAAAGCATAGGATGGCTGAGGTCAGAAGGAATCCCTGTAGTCTGCCTTGCTCAACCCCCCTGCTTAAGCAGAGGCACTTAGAGCTAGTCGGCCAGGACCACGTCCATACAGCCTTTAAACAATTCCAAAGATTGAGATTCCACAACCTCTCTCTGCAACCTGTGCCAGTGCTTAGTCACCTTCAGAGTAAAAACTGTATTCTGATGGTCAGAGGGAACCTTCTCTGTTTCAGTTTGTGTCCGTTTCCTCTGGTCCTGCTACTGAGCACAGCCTGGCTCCATCTTCTTTACAAATTCCCTTCAGATATTTACAGACATTGATGAAATTATCAAGAGATGATAAAATGAGATTAGATTATCAATTATAAGATTGTGAATATAATATCTAATTTAGCAAAATGTTTATCTCCAGAGCTTTCCTTACTGGCAAAGAGCTGAGAGTGGTGTTTCAAAACTAAATTTAATTGTAAATTTTTATTACTGTGGAAACTAAAGAATTGATTGACTAATACTGGCTCATTTTGAGTTCCACAAAATTTGGGAGAACCCTGAGTCAGGGAGGCAGAAGTGGCTGACTAGCTGAAAGACAAGGATCAGACATAAGTTCAGAACAAGACCAGGTGATGCCAGTACTGGGAGCTGGTTGTTCTTTTCCAAGAATAAGCAAATTTGGGCCAGTGCAGGCAATGCTGTTGTGCAAGTTTTAGCTTCGGGTGGACCCTGGCTAATACAAATGGCACAGGTTGGTAAGGGGAAACACACTGGCTCCAACAGCTGAACTCTCTCACAACAGATCTGCATCTATTGGAAAAATTATGATAATAGGTCTGGGCCAAGTTGTGACAGAATGAGAAGTCTGACAGCTCCCTAAAACATGCCTATTGGAAATGCAGCTTTCATGTGGGTGATGCAGATAGGGGTGTTTGTTATTTGGTTGACTGCTAGGCTGCTGGCCAAAGGCAAAGAGGGGAAAGATACAAAAGACTGAAATGAAAAGATGGAGAGTAGTTGTCAGCTGCTTCAAGGTGCAATCAGTAAAATTGCAGGCTGTAACCCCAAGATAGGAAACATCCAAGACAGATATGTTAGTGGAATCAGCATCACAATAGTGAGGTCAGACATAATTGGTAAGGACAGACACTACCTACAGTATTGTAAGGAAGGATTTGATATTATATTGCACTGTTTTTACCTGTTTATTCCTTATTTTAGTAAATAGACTTCATTCTATAAAGAAGGTTTTTCACGTTAATATTATTTGCATATTCCCCGTTACTCATGCTTCCCCTGTTGTGTGCTAGTCGAGAATAATTCCAGGTTTGGGCAGTAGAAAAGATGGGGTGATTTATTTTGGTGTAATTACGACTTGTACACAAAGCTGGGACATCTAGAGGCCGGAGAAGTGTCTGCAGATACCGTCAGTACAAATACATCTACTAGATGTGGGTATTAGAGCATTTTTTCAAAAGCAGCTTAGATAATAAGTACATCGCATGACCTCTAGCGGTATTAAGCCCAAGGCACTGTCAAAGTCACTCACAGCAGCTTCATGCTGCTGGGGAAACGCCAGGGTCACAGAGGAACCATCACATATGTGATAGTTCTGTGCTGCTGTTACCCCACCTTACTGCCAGATTTATGCCAGCCCCGATTTTGTCCCATTGCCAGGGTAAGACTGAGAAAAGTTTTTAATTCAGCAAAAATTCCAAACACTCAGCAGAAAAAAATGTTTTGCAGCAATGTTTTCATCGTCAACTAATAACACATCATCATTAATCTTTCCTGGTGTCATGGCTTAATCCCAGCCAGCCACTTGCTCCCTTCCTCCCCAGGGGGATTGAGAAGGGTAAAAGTGAAAAAACTCTTGCATTGAGACAAAGACAGTTTAATAGGGAAAGCAAAGGCCATGCAAAACAAAACAAGGAGTTAATTCACTGCTTCCCATGGAGAGAGAGGTGTTCAGTCATTTCCAGGGAAGTTGGGCTCCATCACACGTAACAGTGACTTGGGAAGACAAATGCCACCATACTGAATATGCCCCCCTCTTTTTTTAGTTCCCCAGCTTTACATGCTGAGCATGAAATCATGTGGTGTGGCATATCCCTGTGGCCAGCTGGGGTCAGCTGTCCCAGCTGTGACCCCTCCCAGCTCCTTGTGCACCCCAAACCTCCTCCCCACGGTGAGGAGCAGGAAAGGCCTTGACTCTGTGCAAGCACTGCTCAGCAGTAGGGAAAATATCCCTGTGTTATCAACACTGTCTGCAGCACAAATGCAAAACACAGCCCCACACGAGCTACTATGAAGCAAATTAACTCTATCCTGGCCAAAACCAGCCCACCTGCTATTGTCTTCACATAGAGAAAGAAGGAACCTGGAAACATCAGTGCAAGAAGGAATGACAACGACAACCAGGTGGTAAAATTGGCAGTGCTTTCTCTGCAGTAAGTCAGAAAGTCGAAGAGGAATAAGGTTTTCTGTTAACATCAGCAGAAGAATAATGTTCTGATTCCCTGTTTTTGTGGGTTCTGTTTCCTTGAAGAGGTGCAGCTGTCATTGCTCACATCCTCTCAGAGGGCCTGGAATCCCCACAGCTTGAAAGAGAAGCTAGAAATGATCTGCTGCCTGGGATATCGACCTTGGCAGCAGGGAAAGGCAGGACCAGGTCTGCCAGAAAGAAACTACTGACATGAAGATGAGGTGGAACTGGCAACAAGTGTGGCAACAGAAGACACTGAACACTGAACAACACCTAATCAACTGTGTGATTAGGATGGCAGGCTTTCCCACAGGACCGCTCCAAGAAGCCTTCTCACATGAGTGGCTGATGCAGCCTCTGGGCGGAACAAACAGCAGGTTGCTGGACACCTTGAGACAGACAAGTTAGGCTCTTTAAAGCTATGGAGCCTGTTCCCGTGGTTTCCCTTCTCAAACACCTTATTCTGTGGCCCCTGAGACATGCTGAGTGCACAACGAGTCAGTCCCCAACAGCCAATCCATGGAAAGTATTTCAGTGCTCTGCCACAATTGAGAGAGATGCACTCACATTTTGACAAAGTGCAATTGCTCATTATGGAAGACAAATTTTGTTTTATTTGCTCTTAAGCTTAGTTTCACTCACATTCTGGTGTCTGGGGTTTTCTCCAGTACACTTCTTGTACATTCATGGCCCCAGGCTATTTTGATGTTTTCTAATTATTTTCTTGTTGTTTTCTGTTATTTTCTCTTTAGTCATTTGGTGAGTAAACAGAGAGAGGGACTTCAAAGTTAATTATTTTAAAAGGAAATAATTTTAAATAGACAATGCAAAAAATTGACCTCAAAGCAGTTTGAGGTCAATCCAGAAAATTAATATTGTGTTTACCATAACTCATTTAAATTCTAACATCTTTTTGTATGCCTGAATAAGATCTTAAGTGAATTTGTTTCAGGGTATGATTTAGGGTTATTTACCCACTATATTTATCTAAATATATATGGCACCTCCATAAATAACAAGTGAGTATAATTTAACCAGTGTTTTGAAGCTGAGTTGTTATAGCAGGCACCTCTTTAATGTGTGTGTGAATTGATTTGACCTTTTATTGTGTGTGTGAGCCGATTTGGCATAGCTGCTTTCCAGATGTAAGCCATTTATGGCATGGACTGTGGTTTCATTTATGTTTAGCACCTATAACTTAGAGAGAACTCCTGGAAATTATCGATGATAAACAATTGAACATAAGAAGTGTGATTAAGCTAAAACAGCCTTGCCTCAAGTTTTCATGTCTATGTCTGTGTTCATCACTCTTTGTTTGCTTTACTAAGAAAGAAAAATTGGAAGTTGAGATAGATTTGGTTAGCTACCACCCAAAAGTGCTTATCTGAGATGTATTGCCATCCCCACATTTTTTTCCGTGGCCTACAAAAAGATTTGAGCAACAAACTCAGAGTTCTATATCTAACTAGTAGACCTACCATACTGTGGCTAAGGAAGTCTGCCCAGGACTCTAGTTTGTTTGGCGACAACAGATTCCAGTGAGTACTGTGAACTGAAAATGGAAAAAAGAGGCACTTTTTCATAACTTGCCTGTACTGAAGATATTCAGCCACTAACAGAAGTACAGGAGAGACAGGCTTTTCCTTATATGATTAAAACCATAGACAACTATTAGATTGTTTTTCTGGGTACATAGGTCCTGCTCAATAGGTCTGAAACAGAGTAAAGTATGAGTCCCAAACTCAGCTATCATTATTGGATTTTGGTTCTTTTCTTTATTTGGCCTTTTCCTGATGCCTCTCTGGATGAAAATTTTTAGAGAGGTTACTGCAGTTTGAATAACCCCTGAGATCCTAAAAAGAGAAGGATTGAAAATCATCAAAACAGCAGAAGGTTGAATGAGAAAATACTTAATTTGCCTTAAATCAAATATATTCCCCACTTTCACATTGTTCAGTGGCCAACTCTGCACCAATTTCTCATGACTTGGCTGTGCTTCCTCTCTTTTAACTCTGGATCAATTTGCCTAACTACATGCAGGTTATGTGGAGTGTACTTACCCCTGTTTATGATCACAGGATTCCATTGGGATTTCACTTTACAAAATTAGAATCTGTATGAATTGAAAGGAAGGTCCTTCCACATGTCAGATTTTACTAATTCATACTTCTCTCTAGTGAATGAGTCTATTTTGCAAGAGAATATATCTTTCATTCCACTCCAGTTCTTCTGTGTCTGAGAATTTTATTTACTGATTTCTACACTGAACATTTTTGCTCCTTCAGTGCAAAATACATTAATTGAAAACCAGTCTCAGTGTGTCTTCCTAACAACCAAGCAAGCTCTAGAGTTTAATTTTTTCCCAATAATAATTACTTCAGTATTTTCTTTCCATCTGCTATCTCTGCAGTATCCCTTGCTATTTTGTATTATCAACAGTTTAACTAATTTATTCCTCAGAGTCTTACAGTGACATAGCACTATTTCCAAAAACAGTGTCTAGAATGTTTATTGCACATTCTGCTGAAAGACAGAAAGGGAAGAAAAGGCAAAACAGATAGAATCCTGTGCTTTTTTACTTTAGCAGTAGGATTTTTTTACAGTTAACACTGAATATTTAAATGCGCAGTTTAGATCTGATTCACTGGCTCATTACTATGCTGATGAAATTTTATAAAACCTCAACCTGTGTGAGAGTTGTTCAGGCTCATAGCTTCCTGTGTAATTCTCTAAAGTTAATGTAGGCAGAGTACTGCCTTACCACAGCCCTTCAGTATATTTTGGCAGGGTTCCAAGGTCCAGATCACTGATGTCTTCTACGTTTTTGTTGAAGATCCCACTTTTCTCACATTTTGCCAGCCTCACTGGGAGCATTAGGCAGTCACTGTTCACACCCACAAGAACAATATGCATGGCAGGTTGGTGCCATAGACAAAGCCTTCCCACAAAACTAAAGTTAAGCGCTTCAGATTGGAAGAGTGTCAATAAACCGTGCAACAATGTAAAATGAAGCTTCCGATAGACAAATTATCATGGATTGTGCAATAGCAAACTAACACGTTGCCACCTCCAATTACCCATTTGTCATGGTCTGCTGCACCAGAATTAGGAGGACAGTCTCTACCCCAGGTCTCAGCAAACATTTTTCTGTGCCACGGCAGCAGCTGAAACCAACAGTGAAAGAGGATTAGTATTACGTCAGAGAATAAGCAAGAAAAAAAACCCTCAAAGAAATAGAACGTACGGTCAAAAAGGCTCTAAACTGCCAAGGTATTAAGTGATAAGAGCAAGCTACCTTTACCAAGTGTTTTCTTGACTTTTCTGCGTTTGGACTATGACAGAAGGAAACTTTCCATGAGCCTACCTTTGCAACAAGGCTCCGCTGAGCACCCCGATGTCAGATGCTAGAGACTTGGATAAAGGATAAAGGGATGCAACTGGAGATAGATGCTGGCAGATGATCTTGTCAATTTTAACTCAGATACACAGGGAATTAGAGCACTTCTCACTTTTACCACAAATAAAAAGAATTCTAAGCTTGGGAAAAAATTAAGGACTGCTGGGCTATGATGCAGTAAGCTGTTAAAACTCATCTTAATTTTAACTATATGCCTAACTCTGCATGCCCTCAAATCCCACAGAAATCTGTAGGTTTTAGCATGTACATACATACCTTGCTGAATCAGCACTGCAGCTTGTTATCTGAATTGTTGCCCTATTAACCATGAACTAAAGAGATACACTTCATAAACTTTAATGTAACTATGTTGCATTTTCCTTTAACATTAAACTGAAGGGTCTGTCTGCTTCAGCTAGAGGCTAAGATGGAACACAAGGCTTTCTGGCAACCTGAATGCTGGGCAATATCCTCATTATGGCAGCTCTCTTCATAGCACAAAACTGGATCTTGGATACAGACTCTTGTGCAAGATCTATCAACCTGTAAGTACTGCATAAGAATATGCTTTATAGCTGAAAACTTAATTATGCTCTGTTTGAGTAACTGGACTCACTAAATTAGCAGCCCTTAAGCCAATTGTGACCTTTTCGGCTGCAGAATTTCTGTTTCAGAGATGGCTTGAGGCAAAGTTCAACATTAGCGTGGGGTTTATATCATGCATTATGCTGTCCTTTATACTAATATTAGGATATAGTCTTTCGTTCCTTCAGCCAACAATATTTAATTTACACCTTTTAAAAATTATTGACTGTTTGGGTCTTCAGTAAAAAAACCTACTAAAATGGCTTGTAGTTCTATGTGGTGCCTTTTAAGAATGATTTTAAGTACTGTGCTGTCTGTCTTCATCTCATGTACTGCATAGAACACTGCTTACTTTTGTCCTAAACATCAGAGACAGGAAAAGATTTGTAGACAAGATGTAATTTCTTACAGGGAAGGTAATTCTTGTCGGAAGGATGCGGAAGGTAATTTTTGAACAAACAACTTAGCAAACATGAACTATTCAGTTCAGCTGTTTGAGCTTTTCCTTGTCCTATCAGGTAAGTTCACAGTAACCTGGGACACAGGAACACTGATCCATTGTTCCCACCTAAAGAACTCCAGCATTAAAGTTGTGTATCACAGGTTCTATGCTAGGGACAGCTACCTAAAAAGCTACCAAAAAAAAGTGCATTTCCTCGTTGATCAGCAGTAATGTGATTCAGCAAAGTTACTGGTGATCGGGGCAAACTTCTGTATGCAAGGAAATGCTGAAAAGCCATTATTGCTTGAAAATGGAGAGGACATTAGTCCAAAATCACCATTAGCAATGCAAAATAGATTCTAGTACATCTTGTCACAAAATTAGCCGTATTATTTGTTCTACCCAGTCTCAAGTTGCAGACTAGCTTCTCTTGGTGTTCAGTCTGGCAAGAATCTCCAGCAGTAGAGAATCTGCTAAAGAGACCAAAAAAGGCCAATATGATCTCACAGTATGTGATGACTCTGTGTGAAAATCCTAGTCTGTATATTCATCATCTGATTCTGAAAAAGAAAAAAAAAAAGAAAAAAAAAGTGTATGAGACTGAAATGCACAGATGCCTGATTGAAATTATTGTTTTACACATTCATCTGTTTCCCAACATAGTTTAACAAGTCTGTGCAAACATTTGTGCTGTCCCACTGCATAGGTGGTTGGGGATTTAAATAAGCTGCTGGAGGCAAGGGATGCTTTCTGCGACAGTTCTGTCTTAAATGTGTATGAAAACAGCCTCAGAGAGTGAACCCAGCAGTAAAGTACTCCTCACTTCCTTTCTGTTGAATACTATGTAAGGAATTGGATACTATGGAAGGATTTGTCTCATCTGTAATTCACAATTTTGTATGAGTATAGGTTAATCTAATCTTAACTAGGAATTTTTTTCAAAGCTTTATACCAATTTTAGATAAGTTGCTAGGATCCCAAACACAGGATTTATAATCTTTGCTGATAGAAAACATGAAATGAACTTTTAGAAAGTGATATTCAAGTTATTTTGTTTTCTTTATTTTCATGTCTTAGAAACGATTTTTTCAAGGTCTTCTCTATAACCAACAGGATTAAAAACCTGTTTTAAACAAGATGTGTTTCAATTTTGTCACAAAGATATGATTACAAGAGCTTTAAGAGACACACAGAGAGTACAATGAATCTCATTAAGAAGAAGTCTCTGAGAGTTTGGCTTTGTGTGTTTTGTCAAGCTTCCAACACCACCAAACAAACAGATTCTAACCCATGACAGGAGAAGTGCAGATGCGCATACAGTGAGCTCTTGCTCCCTTACAACACCTGCTCAAGACCTGGGCAGGTTTCCAGGTCCTGAGGTTTACTGAGAACTCCCTCTCCATGCTTTTGGGGCAATGCAGAAGAGCGTCAAAAAAAAGGAGGAAAGGGAGCTGGATCTTACCTGCCAGCATGCAAGCACTACCAAGCAATGTGGGGCTAAGAGCTAGTCCCTACAAGGACACAGCCCATGTACATGCTTTGCCCATCTACCTGAGCACACCATCACTGCTCCCCTGGGCAGGACAGCAGAGATCTGAAAGGCTTCTTGCAAGCTGTATGTGCCCAGAAGGTATCGATACAGCAAGTCTCTTTCACCAAATACTTTAGAATATAACCTTTAAAAAGAAAATGTTTTACTTTTCAGTTACCTAGATACCACTTCTGGAGATCACAAAACTTTGTATTAGACTGTAATCAGATATATTTCACAACCTCCCCATGAGGGAAATCACTAATTAGAGCAGTTTGTTGAAATTAAGGTAAGTGTCGTCATGGTTGGTAGTGACTACGATACTATTGCAATCTTGTATTACTACACTTCAGGCTATGATTGTATCAAATCTCAGAAGCCAAGAGGGTTGGGTCTGGCTGGCAGATGAATAGAGAGTGAAGAACTGAACTACGCATTTGCGATTTCTTAAGAAGTTATGTGCTCATAAATCACAAGCCATATTAATTTGCTCAGCAGTAAGTGCTCTGGGGCTTTGGTGTCAGGAAAAACCCTAGATCTTGAGAGGTCAAGTTATGCCTGAGAAATAAAACCTATGGCCTCTCCTGATCAGCTGTAGTCATACCAAAATCCTTTATTTTTATGGGACTGATAATTTTGCAGGACAAGTATATTGGTCATGGCAACATGGGAAAATCTCACCTTGGAAACTTTCCTTTGCCTTGCATCTTCTCATTAGTAATGTAAGAGTAACTTTATTTTTCTTGCATTTAAATACATTTGTGAAGCATTACTACAGCAGTCGTGAGATATTTCCATTACAGAGCTAAGTGCACCTCAGCAGGGAAAGAAGTCTCTTTATACACACAGACTATAAAGTTGTCTGTTACAACAGGTAATCCAGTAATTAACATGAGATTACAGTGTTCTGGTAATGTAGTTTTAGGTTTTGTTAGTTTTAGATTAACTAAATGTTATTTTAGCTTTTAACAAAAATGTATCAAATGTTGCTTTTTATTCCTTCTATTGATTTTTTTAAATGGATGCACAGAAAGAGGAAGCTGGTTGCCAAAAGACTGCAGAACTTTGCTAATCTGTATGAAATACACAGGCGTCTGGGCGGACGGTTAGGCTTCCTGAGAGTGAGCTAGAAGAGGTGAGGGTCTATCAGACTCCTGCATTCATAAACAGTCTCAAACTGTCCTAGCTGGACACACCATGGAAAGAGCTGGTGCACAGAGGATTCAATGAAGATCAGCAAACCAGTGCCCAAGAAACCCAGAAAAGTGGCTCAAAAGAGCAAACCAGCTTTTCAATTGAGATGTAAAATTGTGCTTGGTGGTGTTGATGGTAGTTATTGGCTTGAACTGTAGCTTCAAAAGCTCAGAGCAGGCTTCACTACGGCCCAGGCATACAGTTTCACAGTACAGCTGATATCAAAAAGGCTGTCAGTCACCTCTCCTCTTTAGCAACCATTTCTGAGCAATTGGTTTCACTTCCTCCTTTCTACTGTCCTCGGGGCCCTGAGCTGGACAAGCCTTTCAGCCTGCCCAACTCCCACATTTCCTGGCTTCTCATCTCTTCTGTTTCTACAGCAGGAATGTTTTTTCATCCTTCGTTTAACACAAAATGTCTCTGAGGTTTTGTTAGTGGGTATGGACTGGGTGTAGGTGGCCAGGTGCTGGCAGCAGGGCTGGTCTCTGTGAGGAAACAGCGCTGTCCCATGCCGTATGCAGCCACAGCTCCAACAGCCCCACCGGTAACACCAGTGTTACCTCTGGGAAAACACATTTAAGGAAGGGCAAAACCACTACATACCAGTGAGAGAGAAGGGAGTGAGGAGAAAAATGTGGGGAATACCATTGGGAACAGCAAGGTCAAAAAAGGAGGGGATGGAGGTGCTGCAAGCGCTGGAGCCCACGTAAAGGACCAACCACAGTGGGTGCAAATATCTACAGTGCGGCCTATGAGGGACCCCACAACAGAGCAGGTGAATACTTTCTGAAGGAACTGAACAAAGCATCAGAGACAATTTTGAGGTATTTCGCCTCAACCACAGAAGTCAAATCTGTAAAACCTTAGGAAAAATGTCTTTGATTGGACAGCCTGATTAAAAAAGTGTGGGTTTTTCCTCCGGGGAAAAAAAAACAGCCAAAGAAAACCGACCCAAACAACAAACTCACAAACCACAACCCAACATAGGAAGCCCGACTATTTGCAAAGGGAGGCACAACGCAGCAGAACGCTAGGGATTCTCATGCTGCCGCTTGCTGCTTCTGCTGCTGTGAAACACTTGCAAGAAGCCGGGTCTCCTGGGGCAGCCCTTTCAGAGGGGCGAGCACGGCGGTGTCACGCGTCCCGAGGGGACCGCGCCGGTGTATCCATAAGAAAATGACGTGATGCAGGATTAGTCGGTTTGTATTTACACGCCGTACCGGGCATTTTGCCTCCGACTTCCACAGCTGAACCCGCACACGGCTCCGGGCGGGACACAGGTTTCACTCCGGTAGAGCGCTGGGTTCACGAGCAGTCGCCGCCTCTTCCGACCCGCTCCCGTGGGACGGGCGTGGGGGAACCCGCTCCGGGGCAAGGGAGCGGTGGCGATCACTGACAAACCGCACGGTCCCGCTTGCCCCCGGCCCCCTCAGCGCCGCCCGCTGTCAGGCACCGCCCCGTCCAGGCGCCTCCGTGGGCCGGCCCCGATGGTTGGAGCGGGACGGGGAGGGGAAGGCGGGGGGAAATGTCGTGGTCGCTACGGGAGACGAGGGAAAACCGGAAGCCGGCGGGGCGGGGCGGCGCGGCGCTGGCGAGCGCTTCCCCGCTCCCAGCCTCTCCCCGCCGGGCGGCGGCGGTGGCAGTGGCAGCGCCATGGGGTGTTTCTTCTCCCGCCGCAGGAAGCCGGCCCAGGGCGGCCAGCAGCAGCAGCAAGCAGGAGCCGGGCAGGACGCAGCGACCGGCGAGCAGAAGGCGCCGCAGTACAGCTGGGATCTGCGAGCCAAGGTACTGCCCCGGCTGCTGCCGCCAGCCGCGGGATGGCGATGGGGCTGGGGCTAGGGCTAGGGGGTATCGCCTCTCTCAGTGGGCAGCGTCTCGCCCTCTCCTGCCGCCCGGGGTTTGCGGCGGGGTGTGTGCTCCGGCAGGGAGCACGCCTTCCCCGGTCCCGCTGTTACGGCACGGTCCGCGCAGTTTAGTGTGTTTATTTAAACAATTAAAAAGATTTTACCAGGCAGTCTCAAATTGTGCAAGCGGAGAGGGCGGCGCGAGCATCGGTCCCCGGTGCGGGGCTGCTCCGGAGGGGGCTGGCGCTGCCTCCCGGTGGGACAGCGCCCTGTGGGCAGGCAGCTTGGCTGTGACAGTCCCCACGGGTGTCTGCCTGCCGTCGGGATTCCTGATTCAGCGCGGAGTCCCCTTGGTGCGTGCTTCACTCGAGCAAACTGGGATTAATGTCTGGGGAGCTGCTTGTGCCCGGGCGAGTCCTGGCACCTGGCATTGCAGCAGAGGTATAAAACTCGTTGCCCTGAGTCCTAACTCTCTACATTGATTCTTCCTGCTTGGATGTTTGCGCTGTTGGGTTGTTTGGTTTTTTCTTTGGTGGTTGTTTTGGGGTGATTTTTTTTTTTTTTTTTTTTTTTTTTTTTTTTAACGATAGAGGAAGTAGAACTATCTTATCAGCCCCTAAAATGACAGATGAAGACAAATCCTTCTCCATGCTGTTTCCAGAGCTCCTGGAGGCAGTCTTGAAGACTCGAGCAGGAAAGCATTTAAATGCTGGATAAAATGTATTTCTTCCTAGCCTCATTTCAAGTTTTACATCCTAAATATATCATGACATTGTAGCCCTGCTAGGCCTCCCTTCCTCTCCTCTCCAGCTGCCTTCGGGTGGGGGAAGCAGAAACTGGGGCAGGCGATAAACTTAATTGATGTGGTTTCAACAAACAAAATCCTCAAACCTTCAGGCCATATTTTATAAGTATGGAAAAGAAAATGTGTGAACTTATTTGAATGTTTAGCTTGCTTGTGTTTTAAACTTGGCCAGGTGCTCTAGGGTGTCCCTTAAGTCTTCTGAGTAGATTAAGACAAGCTTAGATGGAGATGAGCTAGAGGGTGTGTCCGTGGCCTGGAAGAATCAGTTCCTCGAGGATAAAGATGAGCAATCTGTGTTGAGCTTGTTGCTTTGACTGGATAGTGGATATTTAGGGAGCAGAGAGAGAAGGGGAGGATAACAGCCTGTCACTTGTATGGAGACTATTCTCACAGGGGGAGGGGCTGTACTGAAGCCATATTTTAGAGCGGCAGAACAAAACTTAAGTCTGTCTAAAGGTAAATTACTTAATCAGCCTTTGGAATAATATTTTTTAATTTTAGAGCAAATTCACCAGCTAAAGCTCAACAGGTATGAGCATTTTTACCCCATTTACTTATATACAGCTAACTTTGAAAACTAAAAGAAGGAAAGTCAGGATATAGAAAGACTTGATTCAGAGAATAGCCAGCCTTGTTGCTAAGGAGATGATTGTTGTTAACTTGCTGGAAGTAGGCTCAAGATAACATGAAACTGTTACAGCACCAACAATCTATCTCTGCGGAGTAAAAAAAATGCTGTCATGTATTGCATGTAAAACTTCCTCCTTTTCTATAAAAGACTCTAGAAACCAGAAGAATCAGTGAGTTTGGGCTGTGCTAGTGAACTGCGTAAGCCATCGAATTAGCTGCTTAATTTTGTACTGTACAGCCTGAGAATGGCTATTTAATGTTTAAGTTCATTTCTCTTGCTGTTTGCAGCCTTATTTTTCATTGGGCTTTTTGTGTGTAAGATTAATACATTAAACCAGGAAAGCACCTGGAGTCACCTTATCTTAGGTGAAGGAGTACTGAGCACTTGGTGCACTAAACTTGTTGATCCCAGTTTGTATTAAGTGATACCATGTCAGTGTTAATGTAGGAGCTTTAAATGCTTCCTGTGATACCTTGTCCTTTTGTCTATTGCTTTCTCATTTCTGATGCTTCACATATACTTATTTATTTCACAGTTTGTGTTTGTATACAAAGTTAAATTGGAGTCAGTTGGAAAACTTGTGGCATTGAGACTCCTTTTTGTTCATTAAGTGCATTGAATCATATTCTAAACCCTGAAAACCTCAACTCTGTCAACAGATGTGCTAAGTTGTCTTTTGATGTTTATTTCCACCCTTTGGGTTGGGGATGTGTTTCTAAGGCTCTCCTACTCAGTGATGCAATTGTGGTTATATAGTGCAGTTTTACAAGCAGGTTTGGCAATTGTCTGTAGTTTTTGTAAGCTATGCTCTGTATGTTCTTACAGGTGAGTATGTCTTGGTGCTTGGACCCTCCAGCTGTCCTCCTGTAAACTAATGCCATGCTGACATGGCAGAAAAACATAGGCACACTTGTGTGCATGTTCGTGTGATTAGGGATGTGGAGAGGGGTGACTGAACCTGAGGGGTTCCTCCAACAAAGCTATTTCTTCTGCTTCTGAAGGACATCATTGCTAGTTGAGCCTATTTTAATCGTGTTCTGATGGCAAAAGATGATTGGTATTGATACCACCTGCTAGTGTAGCCCTAGACAAAGAGTAGTATGATGATATTCCAGTGACCCTGTAACTCTTGTGTAATAATCCCAAAAATGGACCATGTGGTAGAAAACACTAAATAGAAAATATTAAAAGATGCTGATAGTTGAATTGAAATTAAGGAAACTATTGAGGTATGAATTTGAGGAGCCTTTTCAGATTTTTGTGTGACTTTATTAACTGAGGACAGAAGTCTTAAGGTATGCAAAATTTAATCGAATTCAGATTGCATTGTAGATCTGCTGGAGTCTCTGTAATGCTTACTGAGCCTTGAGTTTAGAGAACAGTGTGAAGATTAGTTATGGCACAGTAGAAGAACCAAAAGATCAGATTATCTTGGAAACAGAAGGGGAAAGGATGAGTATTCAGTTTCTTGCTGCTCTGGGATTCTCAGTCCACGAGTGTAAGTAGAGCACAGTTTATTCCAGAGTCTGTTACTACTGCATTGAATCCTGAGGATTTACTATGTCTCTTGATGTCTTTGGGCTGTCATTAGAGTCTCCTTCTGACCAAGTGTGGGAGAGGAACTTGGTGGTGCTCAGCCCTTCTCAGCCTTCTTCAGCTAGCTTTGCACCTGGATTGTGGTCTTTTCCTACTGTATGACTAACAGTGGTAACTGAATGTGGGTATGTACAGACAGGAACTGGAGGTTTGTGTCTTGTGATGGCAGATACACTCATGACCTCCACAGGAGAAGAAACACAAACAGCTGCATCATCTTTTTTGCTGTTGTTTCATGTTCAAAGAAGTAGGGTTTGATTAATTGTGATCACAGTGGCATTTAGAGCTTAGAGGAACTTTCCTTCCCAGATTTTTTTTTTTACTTTTAGGAGGAACAAGTGAAGTTTTGTTTTATGTCAAATGACTTGCAGCTTATCTGGTTTAGTTGATAGGAAACATGCAGCTATCATTGTTATTGTGCTGCTTAGCTGTATTTAAACAGTTAAAAAAACCTCAAGAGTTTTAAATTTTTGCCTAAATCACATGTAATCTTTAGTTAGTTATCTTACGTTTGAGGATTCTTCATGAATGGTCTGAGCTGACTTAGGTATCTTGAACTGTCTAGATCTTGTTTAGGTAGTTATTTTGTATTTTATTTTGGAATATTAATAAAATTACTGGGTTTTTTTCTCTAATCAATAAATTATTTTGTCCTTAAATCCAATGTA
This sequence comes from Callaeas wilsoni, assembly GCA_013398955.1. Taxonomy (NCBI): domain Eukaryota; kingdom Metazoa; phylum Chordata; class Aves; order Passeriformes; family Callaeidae; genus Callaeas; species Callaeas wilsoni. Next base: position 19,861 of record VWPU01009917.1, on the reverse strand, counting down.
TCTCCCACCAGAAGTACTGCTGTATTTCTCAAAATGTGGTCAGATCAACTGAGAAACAGTCAGAAGGTTCTTATTAAGCAGTATTGCCAGTTAGATCCAATATAGGCCTGTAGTAGTTTCCTTTCTTCTTTCACTTTTTCTGTATGCAGTATTTGGCAGTGGTTTGCTGAATGTGAATGACTGTTTTATGCTGTTATGTGCATTATGGAAAAGTGTGAAGATTCCCAAGAATAGAATGAAATGGGGATTTGGACTGTTGTATCGGCCACTTTTAAAGTCAGAGTGTGCAGGAGATGCTCCAAAATGAAAAGCTGTTTGCTAGTGACAGGAACCTGCACTGCTCTTTCCACCTTTTCTTGTTGTGCAAGAATCTTGAAATCTTCCAGTAGGTGAGTAACTTCAACAAGCAGTCTCCAGAGGATGTTGCAACTCATTACTTAAGGGCACCAAACCTATGCAAGTATGACTATGCAGAAGTGTCTAGGCCTGGGAATGCACTTTTCTTTCTTATTTCCCTTATGTTAATTCCCCTGCTGACAAAAATAGCACTTAAAGCTTCTTAAGTTGGTGGGCCTCCCCTATAGGTGCAGCTTTTAATGTCATTGGGTCAGCAGCCAACTTTTGTATGTCATCAGCTGTATATAAGTTCACATCTGAACTGCAATCTGTAGTGACTTAGAGAGATAGGGAATGATTTTTTGAGAATTATATTTAAAAGAGAAGACCTTAGTGTAAGTGGTTTAGAAATACTTTACAAACTGTCTGCTCAGCAGCCTAGACACGGGTAACTAGGGGAGAACTGTAACCTGTTAAGAAAAGCAGTACCTTCTCATATTTGTGAGGTCATATAACTGTTCACTGAAACTCCTTCCCTCATGGACCCTGTGAAAAAGTCTTGCTGAGACATGAACTCATACCAGAAACAGTTCAAGATGTTGGGATCCTTTGTGATTCTAGGTACAGTTACCACTAACAGCTGTGAAGGTCTAGCACTTCTAAGTCTTCTTCCAAATGGTAGCTGCCCAGTCTTGGTACCAGTACACTGGATAATGGTGGCTGAAGAGATGTATATCATGTGCAGCTTCCACATAGCCTCTGACCTTCTTGCAAGACAAGTGTTTGCAGGAAGGAAAGCTGCTTAATGCACCTTGCACTTGTAACAGGATGTCCTAGAGCTGTAAGCAGCCATGACAAACTCGTTTGCCCTCACTTCTCTCCTTTTGTTTGTTCTTAGAATTCTTGCTCCTTGATTCCTCCTCTAGCCCTTTGTAACAGGCTTCTCACCATTGTAATTGCGAATAACCAAAGATTAGGCTTCTGTGCCTGTTTTGAGAAGGAAAAATATTAGCCCTGTGAGCAAGGCTAACTTTTTCATCATCACATCTGATTATTTTAGGTCAGGAGTAATTACTGAGCCTGTGCATAGCCACTTCTGTTAGAAGGTTTCAACTCCTGGGCTGTGCCAATATTTACTAATGTATGACTCTTGTCTACTCTAAGAACTCTTTAAATTCAGCTGAAAATAGTAAAAGTTACTTCTATGAATACTGTCATCCTTGGAACTGATATCAGCCAGAGAACAAAAGACATTTAAAAAATCTCTTAATGGCTGTAGAGTAAAGCGTTTGTTTTGGGTGAGATGGGTGTATTTGGACAAAGTTTTTTGAAACTTTATCCAAATGCAAAGGACAAATAGATGAGTTATTAAATAGTTGAATTTTGCTGACCTGCTACATTCTTAAGATTTTATAGCCAATGGAGCACCGGAAGAATGGGCAGAGAAATGTACGTGGCCCTGATTATGGCTGTATAAGACTGCAGATGTTACTTTCTTCTATTTCTTTTGACTTTCCTAGCCTGCTTTTTCTGCTATGCTGCCAAGACAGAGCTTAAGAAGCAGTTGGTGTTCACTGTCAGGGGAGGGAAAGTGGTTGCAGTGATTTAATATTAACCTGTTGATGATACCTGAAGACTTCAGAGATGGTGAACATGAACCAAGACTGCTGATGGCATCCTGGCTTGTATCAAAAATAGTGTGGCCAGCAGGACCAGAGCCATGTCCTGTACTTGGCACTGGTGAGGTTGCACCTCAAATCCTGTGTTCAATTCTGGATTCCTCACTTCAAGAAAGACGCTGGAGTGTGTCCAGAGAAGGGCGATGGAGCTGGTGAAGGGTCTGGAGCACAAGTCTGATGAGAAGCGGCTGAGGGAGCCAGGGGTGTTTAGTTGGAAGAAAAGGAGGGTCAGGGGAGACCTTATTGCTCTCTACAACCACCTGAAAGGAGGCTGTAGGAGATCAGGGTTGGTCTGTTCTCCCAAGTACTCAGTGATAGGACAAGATGGCAAGGCCTCAAGTTGCTCCAGGGGAGAGCAACTGTTAGATTGGACATTAGGAAAAATTTCTTTATGGAAAGAGTTGGAACAGGTATCCCAGGGAATTGGTTGACTCACCATCCCCGGAGGTGTTTAAAAGATATGTAGATGTGGTAGTTGGGGACATGGTTTAGTGGTGGACTTGGCAGTGTCAGGTTAATGCTTGCACTTGAGGGACTTAGAGATCTTTTCCAATTTAAACTATTCTATAATCCTATGAGCATATAAGGGGCTGTTGAATGCATCCTCAAAATGATTCTGCCTTCAGGCCTGTTTCTCTGGCATGTTTCTTTTACCCAGGAGAAATGAAATATTTATATCTGCTATAGTCTTTTAGGTTTCCCCTCCTCTCAGGGGCAATAACCCAGTGGGGGGAGAGAGTATCAAATCTATTTCATGCCGTCCCTCCAGTCTGTACTACAGTGTTAATCAATAAATACTCTTGGTCTTTAAAAGGATAACTGTAAAGCAAAATTAAAGGAAATCAGCAAACTCCCTGGCATGGTCAACAAACTGAGCAGTAAAAGTTGTGTCAGGGCAGAACTCTTAGTTCTGGAAAACAGGCAAATAAAGAGGAGCTCCTGAATCTGATAATAAGCCAAATTTTTATCTTTAACTTGGCTACTGTTCTTACTCAAAAACTCTCATTTGAAACTGTCTAGAAGCTGTGAGTTTGCTGACTAACCAGTGTTTTTCACCTAGGCCTAAATAAAATTGCAAAGTGAAGTTTCACACGTCCCTGTGTAGGATGAGCTAGTGCCGCTTCAGAGGCTTTGTAGAGCAGAGCAATTCAGAAAGACGTGCTTAGGTTCCAAATTTCAAAAACGCTGTAAATTCTGGAAACACTGAACTTCTCATTCCTAAGAGAAGTAACTGTTCCTCTGTGCCTCTTTTGAAGGCAGTAAGTCTGTCTCCCATGGTTATTTCAAGAAAAACCAACACCCGACATACAGATATACACAAACTTACATAACTGTTCTCGGAGATGCCTGGGAAGAATATGTCCAAAAGCAATTTTAATACTTATATTCTCAAGTAAGAGGGAATATGAGTGTAAAATAACTTCTATATGGATCAAATATGTAACATTACTTGAGACTAAACACCTTGGAGGGTTTGAATCCAAATCATGCTGTGTGAGTGAGTCTCCATGAGTGTCCCTTATCTTTTGAGTCTCCAAATTTTATTTGTAACACTTTCAGCTAACTTTCCTGGATGTATACTAGTGGTATTAGATATGATTGAGGAGAGAATTCTAGGAAGCCATCTTCATTGTCTTGATTTGCATTATATTTGGATGATTCATCAGCTGCAAACCTCCTTTCCTGTCTGAAGGTCATATATATTGCATAGAATGAAATACATTTTATCAGCTAGTAGAGCTGTTCCAGTCAAAAACTACCTAGGCTGGTTTAGTGAATGTCTAGTGCTAGCCCATTCTGGTTTATGCCTTTTGCTGGTCTCTAAGTATCGTGTGAATGTTTGACATGCTAGGGAGAAGTTTCTTAGAAATTGGGCTACACTGAAACTGTGGCAATGCATGATAACGGATTATGGTACAGCAAATTTTAGGACCCTCAGGCTGATCATCAAATAACAGGTTTGTGAAGTGGTCTTGTGTTAGGCTCATTCAGGTACTTGTAAATTTCTAAGTGCTATTTTAATGAGCTTGCACGAGAGGGCAGAGTAGAATTTGCTCCAGGAATCGTAGTTGACTTGAAACTTAACCTATATCTAGAAATAAGCCAGCCAGCTCAGATTCCTTTGGTTTTAGGACAGCATGGGCTGTATTACTCATGCTTTCCACCTGTATTGCATCCATCCTAGGTGCTGTGTGGCTCATGAGTTGCTGCTCCCTAAAGGAGAGTCCTCAGGCAAAGCCACAGCCTCTCTCGAATGTTCTGCCCCAGTGAGAAGGATGCTGGAGTGTGGAGATCTGCAAGCATGTCCCCTGTACCACCACTGCCAGTTTTTGCTTCTTGGACACAGCTAAAACAATCTCATATGTTTTGTTAGCGAAAAAATCTTGTCACTGTTAGCATAAGAGAATGCTGTGGCACAGACTAGTGATCTCTCTGGAATTTGCAAACATAGTAGAGAAGATACTGCTTGACAGCAACAAGGTTTCCTTGCAATGTGTTCAGGTGTAGTAAAATATGACCAAGGAAGCTACTCAAAAAGGAAATACTGTGTATCTCCAGCTTTATGAATCTGTAAGTATGCTGGACAATTTATTTTTTACAGTTATTACTCTACGCAGAACCATCATCCTTGTTGAAACAGTTTAGAGACTACAGTTAAAACTAGCTCCCCTTGCCCCTTTCTTTACTAAAGGACAAACTGAGATGGTTTTTTTATTCCCTTGGAGCATCTCAGTAGTGTAGTTTCACTTAGTTGTATCTCAATACTGTGTATTCCAGTAGTTTAGCTAAAAGAGTTGCTTCTGATCTTTCATCACTCATTGAAGACCCTTATGGCAGTTTATCCTGTACAATTCAGTGGTACTTCAATCAATGCAAATCAATTGGCATTTAGCATTATAATATTCTCTGTATTTTAAGACTTAACTTTTTTTTATTTTCTTCCTCCTTCAGATTGACCCCAAAGATTACACTTTCTCCGGACTTAAAAATGAAACTGTGGGTCGACTGCCTGGAAAAGTAGCAGGGCAACAATTTGTCATTCAGGACTGCGAGAACTGTAAAATCTACATATTTGACCATTCTGCTACAATCACGATTGATGACTGTGTAAATTGCCAAATCTTTTTAGGACCAATAAAAGGCAGCGTGTTTTTCCGTGACTGCAAAGATTGTAAATGTGTGGTTGCCTGCCAACAGTTCCGCACGCGGGACTGCAGAAAGCTGGAGGTGTTTTTGTGCTGTGCCACCCAGCCCATTATCGAGTCCTCCACAGGTATGAAATTTGGGTGTTTCCAGTACTATTATCCTGAGCTTGCTTTACAATTTAAAGATGCTGGTCTGAGTATCTTCAATAACACATGGAGCAACATCCATGACTTTACCCCTGTGTCTGGAGAAAATAACTGGGGCCTTTTGCCTGAAACTGCTGTAGTCCAAGATTATGTTCCTCTGCCCAGCTCTGAGGAGCTGAAAGCCGTCAGGATTTCTACTGATGCTACGAAGAGCATAATACCTATAACTCGAGGGCGGAGACAGAAAAACAGTGATGAATCGTGTTTGGCAGTGTTTTTTGCTGGTGATTACACAACTGCAAACGCCAGGAAGTTAATTGATGAGGTAAGCAACCTTTGTCTTCGTTCAGGTTTTTCAATTCCTAATTAAACTTTCCTCTGGACAGCCTCTGATGCTCCCTGGAATATAGAGGCTCTGTTTGTCTGCTGGCCATACTGATCAACTGCACTGTTTAAAACCTTAAAGCAAAGTAAGAGACTGAATCTCATTTGATCAGTCAGTTGCTTTACACCTGACATCCTGTGAGTGGCAGATCTATCCTCTAACAGTTCTGGTGTACTTTTCCATCATGGCACAGCAAAGCGGTGTTCTGAAGAAAATGTGTAGTTGATTTGATGAGCTTGGTCAAATATAGAGTAAGTGACTGGCAATGCTTGTGAAAGGGATGTAGCCAATTAACTTGTTAGCTTATTGTCCTGAAGGCCTCAGCTAACAAAAGTCTGTCCTGAAAGATTTTCCGGTACTAACAGAGTGTAAAAAAAAAAAAAAAACAATATGTTAAAATGTATCCTCCATGTCATCCAGTGTTGGAATGTTTTTTCTGAAAGGGGCAGTGAGTGTCACGGCTGGTCAGCCATCTTCAATGACTTAAACAGCTTTTTTTATTGGTCTTTTTTTTTTTCTTTTTCTTTTTTTTTTGTCTTTTTTTTTTTTTTTCCTGTAAGGCAGCAGCTTCCAAGCTTGGCTGAGTTTGTGCTTTCCAGGGGCTAAAACCTGGGAGAGGCTGGCTGCTTTCACCATCCTGAAGTGCCAAGGATGTCAGAGAGCAGAGCCAGTAACCATGGGCTACAGCATCTGAGAGTGGTATCTGCAACAGCTGTTGATCACAGTGTTGTATGATCAAGTAAACATCTGGTGGAGCTCTTTCCCCTGGGTTTTTATCTGCAAGGAAAGAAAGCTGTAGGTGTAAGCCTCCCCACTGCCCAGGTGGACTTTTATGGAACTGAGCTACTGAGTTACTTGGGTGAAGGGAGATAATGATACTTACAGGTTTTTTTGCTGACAAAGGAATAGCTACAGGAGAAGGGTAATAGATGTGTTCTTCTCTGTTAGTGGTTATTTAGAAATTAGAGTTAAGGAAATGCTAAAAGACTAGTTAATGAGTTTCTGTGGAAATCTAACTGCTCTGTAGATTAATGGATGTTTTGGAAGTAAAAATGTATTTGCTCCTTTCCCACATCCTTTTAGTTTCATATTAGATTTGGAGTAAAAATGAGGTGGTGGGATGTGTATATGTGTTTTCAAACATTGTTAACTATTGTTCAAAAACTGAAAACTTCAGTGGTGGATAGATGAGAGTTTGAGCTAATGCTTGACTGAGCTACTAGAGACTAAAGAGAGCTGACTTCTTGTTTCCAGATGCTGAATGTCTTTAACTCCCATTAGTTTTCACTTTTGAGGGATTGTGGGGAAAAACACATAACCCTGGGCCCTAATATATAAAACAAAAATATTCACATTTATTCTTCTGGGTCACTAGGGCGGAGGAGAAAATCTGGATGAATGGAATGAAAATAAACAGAAGTGTAGAAAAAGCAAATGTTCTCTGAAAAAAGCAAAAAGGGTCCATTTGCTCTGTGACTTAATGTGTATGGGTAAAATGAGTCTATTACAGTGTAATCTAGATACTCAAGTTGAACTCTGCCTTAGAAGCATTTTTAATGTGAATTCTTTCTCTGTTAACAGATGACTAGTAAAGGCTTTCAGCTGGTACAGACTAAAGAAGTCTTAATGAAGGCAGAGGATGCTCACAGAGTTTTCCAGCAGAGTGCATCGGAATTCATTCCACTGCTGGAAGAAGGTGAATTTGTGTTTTCTTTCTCCTCTTGATACAGAAATCTGTCACTAGAGAGTTCTGGAGAAGAAAGAGGAATGAAGGAGAAATTTGTGTTTCAAGGGCATACTGTAAAACCTGTTGAGATGAGTTTTGGAAGCCTCAGTGAGGCCCTAAACCAGCCAAAACTCCTGAAGGCATCAGAAATGAGTTATTTCACATGTATTTTGTGTTTCTGCTCCCCCTCTAGTGGTCCAACCGCATAGCTCAGGAGCAGTGGCACATGCAGATCTGCCTGGAGTGGTCAAAAAAAAGCTCATGTTTTTAGACTGTTTTTAACTTGTCACCAATGCTGCTCAACCACTGAGCTGTTCAGTATTTCTGTAAAAATATTTAAGCAAATCAGTATAGATGTGCATAAAACAGATTTAAAATTCTTGTTTATAACTGATGTACTGACAGAGTATTTCAAAAGTGTTTCTGTTGATATGACTGCAGTTGGATTTTATCTCTTCCTGCAGAAGTACTGACATCTTGTTATCTGTTTGTGAGCTAAAGCTCACTATACAGTCTCGAACTTGTTAGCAACATGCAGGTTTTTTCATGGTGACATGAGAAGTCTGTGATGCTCATTGCAAGAATAGGACAAAAGTCATTGCACTTATAAGATGATAGTCTAGTTTATGGGCTATATTGCAGTCATATGGGAAGAAATACCATGTTCAGAATGAAACCAGAGAAAGCAGATCTGCAAATAGTGGGTGAGAACAAGTCTAAAAATCAGGCAATTCGTTATCTTGGGACTGAGGCAAAAATGCCTGAATGACTCAGTCCCACTCCAGATGTCTGTGAAATGGCTCACTATTTGAGCAGTATAGTCTGACTCACTTCCATGATGCCTTGCACTCCTTAGCATTTTTGTGCTATTGCTGCCTTTCAAGAAGTAAAACTGGATTCCTGCCCAAATTTCTGGAAAAAATAAAAAAAGGGAGCATGGAATTGCAGATAACACTGTACTTTTTTTAAAACGAGTTTAACTGTTTTTAATCCTTTATCTCCTGTTATGGGGTTGCTCAAGCAAAAAAATAAAATGCTTCTTGCAAGCTTCACAATTCCCTGTGGGTTGAGAAATCTACTGTTTCAACGCCAAGCTTGAAAGTAGTATTGATTTTAGATTAAACTGTTTTCTAGGTCCAGTGGTTGCTTTAGAGTTCAATGGAGATGGTGCTGTGGAACAATGTCAAAGCACTATAAATGAAGTTTTTAGTGGGACCAAGGTAAGCTGGTGTATTGCTTTATTCACAGAAAATATTACAGAATGTCTGAGCTATTTCATGGTCACGATATAGTGTTGACATACTACACAATCTTTTTAGGTTTATGGGTAGTAAAATTGGAATATCCTTTTGTTGTTGTTTTGGGTTTTTGTACTCAAAACATGAGTTACTTGTTGGTGACAAGAAAATTATCCTAGGAAAGAGAGTTCTGAATCCCCATATCCACTGAAGAATACAAGATTTCCACTTAAAACTGTTATTTCACATAACAGCAAAATCAAGTTGTATAAATATAGTACAAAAAAGTTCCACTTCAATTCTTGGATTTAGTCACTTAGCTTTGTGCTGTCCTATCTATTAAACCATGACAAAGATAATATGATGGGATTTCAACTTCTTTCCCTGTTTACTTTCGCTGTGTAGGATACCGCAGAAAGCCTTCCTTCAAAGACAGTGTTTTCTTCTGTCAGCTTCTTTCACTTTAGCTTCCTTACACCACACCTCCTCTTTCCTTGCTGTTCCCTTTCTCGAAATGGCAATGGTTTTGAGAAAATTTCTGGAAACATTTAGAACACTCCTGATAAGAGGAAAGTGACAAGCCCTTTGCTTTCAGGCAGCTGTTCAGGCAGCTTTGTTTGACACATAGCATCCATGCAGCTCCTTGCTGTCTTTCAGTTCCTTTCAAAACACTTACTTGGAACTAGGCTGCCGAGTTTCTGGAAAACAGTCATCTTGTAATAAGTCATCTCGTTTAATTTTTTGATTGAGGCTATTGCTTGCATGTTGAGATGGGTGAGCAGCTGCAATGTTCTCTGTTACACTCAACTGTTTGGGTATTGCCTAAGACAATTGTTGTTGATCTGCTGAAAGCTTTCAAAGGTGACTGTCCTAGAGCTTGGACTTTCACATACATTGATAAATTTTGAAAAATGCAGATGTAATTAAAGTTATTTTTTAAAAAAATAGTCATCTGCTGGGGAAGCAACAAAGTTTTTTTGAGGGTAATATAGCACAAGGAAGTCTTTCTCACAAACTGTCCCTCTGTTAAAGGAAAGTAGTAGTCTAAGGTGCATATATTTTTCCCCTGCTCTCCTGGAGAGAGTTGACTTTACCAAAATACATCTAAATAGACACTAACTGAAGCTGTGACCCCCTGAATAATGAAGCCCCAAACTCCTGACCAGTCAAAGGCAAGGGTTAATGCAGCTAGCATGTGTGCTAGGAAAGGGTGACGATAACAAATGGTGGGTGAATCAGGACTGAGAGAATTCTAGGATTTGTTCTGTCATGCAGTGGGAACCAAGAGAGTTGTGTCTCTCATGAAATGCAAAACTAAAAATAAGCATTACTGATTCCAAACAAGCAAAGACTGCTTTTACTGATGCATAACTTTTTTCTTGTTTAACAAAATAGGTTTTTGTATCGGAAAGCAAAGCATCGGCATCCCAAGATGTAGACAATTTCTACAACTTTGCTGACATGCAGATGGGAATGTGAAGTTTAGCATGAAGGTGCTCCTGTATGGTTTGTCTCAGCACTTGGATGTCACTTGGCTTGAATATCGCAGTACTTTTGTCATTTAGTTTTGTATTTCTCATATATCCCTTTTATAAATCCACTGGTAGTTTTTAATACCATATTATCTGAACTGGAATAAATGGCATAGCTTGCCATGTGCATTGTGTTGGAAACTTAAGTTTAACTTCAAAAACAATTGAGCTTTTCTAGTAACTTTTTTACAGTGATTTCTAAACATCTATCGACACTTGAATGTTTCTTGACAGCATCTATGGTTATACATATTTTAAAAGTGCAATGCTGATCCAAGTTTGATGCAGTAGTAACTGTTATCTTTAACTCAGACACAGTGTTTAGAAAATGTATTAATGTGACACTTGCCCTTCAAAACTTTCCCACATGCAAATTTGCCTTCACTGGGGGTCCAGGAAGGAAGCTGTAGTTGTTGACTTTTTCTGAAAGCTTAGTCTGAAATGAATTGTCCTTGTAGCATGCTTTCAAAAGTGGTTTGTGACTTTGGCTTACTCCACCTCAGCACGCTTTTTGAATAAAGTTGTTTGCAGCAGCATTTATGGTGAGAGTTGTCACAACAGCATTCTGGTAAGTGAGCACTTGCCAGGCTTTTCTGCTTTGAGGTGAATCCTGAGCATGAGTGCTCTGCTGAAGCTAAGGTCCGCTCAGGTTCTTTGGCAATACAGCTGCCTGTGGCATTCCCAGCTCACACATGGGATATACATGAGGTTTTTTTGCACTTGGAGCAATAAACCTCTGGCATATTGTTGTTTGCTAGAAGGGACATGGCCAGTAGTCAGAGAAGGACATTGATGGCATTAAAAACCCCTTCTTCCTTGCTAGACCCCAGGAGAAGGCTTTTACATTCAGAAGTAGTATAGAAAGTGCGATACACTGCCGTAGGATTTAGTTTGTATTAATTCTAAAGACAGACTGAAGACGTGCTACCAGCATTTTGTGAGATGCATTTGAATAGTGTTCAGTAATTATGCTTATTGCTAAATAGTGCATATTAGAATGCAAATCTATATGAGTATTAAATACATGATTGATTTATTTTTGCATATTACATCCTTACTGATTTTTCTACATGATCTTAAAGCTTATGTCCAGGTTTACAAGCCCTCTGTAATACTTGAACCAATTGTGCATGCAGACACACAAAACCAAAATTTCATAATTAAAACAGTGGCTTGCCAGTTTGCATAGCCTTTACAATTCATTGAATGGATTGGGGCTGTGTTGAGGTGCTAAAGCAATTTCCTCATTATGGTCATCTGTCAAAAGGGAAGATCTGGCAAATCTTAACTGAAAATGAGTCTTGACTCATCAGTTCCACAGCTCTGGAGAGCTCCAAAGTGGGTGGCTAAAAACACATCTCTAATTTTTTTTGAGTTAGCACATGAAAGAATCTCTTCTGAAATTCATAATTCTGTAATGCCCAAGAGAGGTTCGTTTTGTTGCTACTGGGCAAATGCTTGCCATTAGTTTAAACTAGAGAATATGTCCTTAGGGCCTCTTGTTACAGTTTTGCATAGATTCAATAAGGAAGAATATCTCCTGAATAAACTAAACCACTGATGTACTGGAGGTAAGAAAACTGCCACTTCTCTGAAATGTTTTTATTTGATAAAGTGAAAGAAAACCAAGCTACTACCAGAATTCAACTGGTAGCAGAAATTACCACTTACTTGCATTTAGCTAGCCAGGAATATGGTTTTTTTTGTAAGTGTGGTGCAGCTGTGAAAAGAACTAAAAATTTTATCTTGCTCTCCAAAGTACTAGCACAACTCATCAGTCAACATTTACAGGAATTGATCCAGACATGTACAGTAAATGTATTGTTTTGGTATGAACAGTACATTGAAATTGTATAATGTACTTGAGAGCTGTCATTGTGTGATTTATATCAGCAGTACATATAGTGGACTACCTTGGTCTCTAAACTTTTACATATAATATTTCCAAAGTTACATGCTGACACATGATTTTGTGTATGTTTATAGCTTATTTTTTGTATCATCAACCTGCTCTGGAAACAAAGAGCTAAATGGACTTTCATGACTAGTTTTGCTGGAGGACAGGCTTGAAACAGTGGAATAACTTTTCTACATGCTGGGAAAGAGCAGCGTTGTGCTTTTCTTTTTAACATGGATGATCTGTTTACCAACATCAAGAATTTTTAATAAAAAAATCCCTAAATCATGAAGGAGTTTCTCAATCCAATTATTTATCTATCTTTCGATTTCTATTTCTTGCTAACAGGTGTTAAGAACACTTCTAGCTTAAGAGTCAGGAATTATTTGCATTACAGAATGGTACACATTTCATATATTCTTTGTACATTTGTTGTGTAGCTTTTAATGTAATTTGTATTACACTGTGAATGTGATTCATAATAAACATTTGAAATATTTAAACTCTGGATTCTGAAGACTTTTTAAAATTATAGTATATTGAAAAACATAATTATGTTATATTAGGTATAAAAACTGATTTCCATGTTTAAACAGGGATATATCTTGAAATAGATACTTGTAGCTAATCAAAAATAAGCATTAACTCTCTAGTCATTCATCCTCTGAAAAAGGAGATTTTTTTTGACAGCAGGGATTTTTCCTCAGTCAGAGATTGTGGTGGTTATAGTAGTAAAACTGTTAGTTTAGAAAGCAGGTCCATTTCATATCTGAAAACCGGTAAAATCCTTCTGAAAATAGGTAAACATTTAATAAATTTCCAAATGTGGTTTTAAACTGGTCAGAAATGTGGCTCTTCCAAGTAGAGATGGTCTAGGGTAACTATCACTAAGCATGTATGTTTGGAAAGGACATAAAGTACTGTACCAATATGATTGTTTTTTGAATATATTGAGTAAAATTGTGAAGCTTTAAAGTATCAAAGGGCTTTTGGTTTACCCTTAGCTATTATTGTACAATTTTACAGTTTAAAAACCATCTTGTTACCCTGGTTGGATCCAAGCTGCCTAATAATCTTTTTTTAAATGTAGTGTCTTAAGTCATAGCAAAGCTGCCCTTAAGCATTTTCACCATTTTTACCAATGACATCTTCAAATATGAACATGAAGAAGTATCCATGCTCCAGCTGCTAGAAGATCACCCACTTTCTTTTGTCATATCTAATATGCATGTATCTTTTGCATGACTTTAATCCACATACCAGGCTGCACTTACATAACTTGGACAGATTTTTTTTTTCAATTCCATAAAGCAGCCTTAACCTTTTATTGCAAAAGATATGCTTAAGTCATTCTGACTAATAAGGGAAAAAAAGGTTTTACTGACTTAAGCATGAGTAAAAACTCTGTAGCTGAATATTTTCTTATTGAAATGCTGGCTTTTAAGTATTTAGGCTTTATTCATACAGAATTCAGTGTTCTGCACAAATTTAAATCGGCCTTGATAATAATGTCTTCTAAAGGATGTTGATTTTACAGCTGTTTTCCTAAAAATTTAATGCAGGACATAGTGAAATGAATCTTTTAACACCTAGAAGCAGCCCAGTTGCCTGCCTGATTAGTTCCTAAACTCTAGGTCTTTTGCTATCAAGTTCCTTTTTGACTCATTGGGATCTTTGTGCCATTTCTTTCTTGAATTAATGAGTAAGCTTTCTGAATCCACAAGGGTGACATAAGTCTTTGGAGGTCTGCAGGAACAGCTCTTCCAAGGCATGTTTAAATCTGATCTAAAACATGTAAATTCTAGTCCAACAGTTTCAAAAGCTGCGAGTAAGTGCCGATTGCAAGCCTTGTCTCCAGCATCCATGGATTTGAGTGGGATGGTGCAACTGGCTCTAGCACTTCCTAAAGCTGTGTGCTGTAGTACTGCATTTTGCTGCAGTATATGTTGGAATTCAGCTAGCTCTGGGAGTCCATCCCGTTCCCTGGGCATTGATTGCAGAGCTTGTACCATGAGCTATAGTAATTTGCTGAGGACAACAATTTCTGAAAAATAATCATTTGCTGTACTGCCAACCTGGAAGTTTTTCTTAAAGCTGTGTATTCTGAGCTCTGTCTCTCAACACAACCATCTACATATGGCAAAACTTTGCAAGCACCGAACCTTATAGAAGCAGGATGTGCAGAAGGATTAACTGAATGCCTGGGAGTCATGGAGTGTTAACAGTCCAGACAGTAATATCTTGGTGTCCAGTTTGACAGAAAAATGCTTTTTACTGCTTTCATCTCTTCAGAATGCCCAGTTGCCATAAGACTGTTGCTGGTAATGTTTGTGGTCAGAGTCTTCCTGAGGCACATGTAGTCATCACTGCTTCTGAGTAAGAGAGAAGAAAAGGAGGGGGAAGTGAGAGAAGCTTTTAAAAAAGCTCTGAAGTTTTCTGAGTACATCAAGAAAAATGTGTAACTGCTTGTTCCTTTTTTTTTTTTTTAAATGCACTTAGTGATAATCCCCAGCTATGTACAATTTCATGGACAGAGTATCTGAGTACTTTCCCAGAATGTATATTAAGGAATGTGACCAGCATCTGTCAAGCAAGTCATCCTCTTTCCAGTTGCTCAAGGCTTTAAAATTGCCAGTGCTGCAAAGGTCTAGAAGATCTTTCAAATATGTGTGGATTTCGCTTGTATCCTTTTGCTAAAACAGCTGTAGAAGGTTTGCCCTTCAAACAACAGGTAAAGTTGATAGATAGGAAATTACAGTGATGTTAAAAGGCTCTTGAACAGTGTTCAGATGAGTGTTTGTCTGATGTTCCCAAACTGCAAAGGCTGAAAGCAATGTGCTATTATAGGTTCTACCCAAATGATGAGGCTAAATTTAAGGCAAAGCACCTCTGCAGTACTGGGAGCTCAAAGGACTCTGTGTCTAGATGACAGTCGTATGTATCTCTCCACTTTTCCAACTTCAATTTAGCACAAGTATTGTGGTAGCGAAGTCACAGTTCATAGAGTCATGCAAGAATCTACACTTTTATTTTTAGGAGCCTTTTGTCATAGGGAAGAAAATTTGGAAAGCTTGTTTTTTTTATTTTGGTTTGTCTGGTTTTTTTTTTTCCTGTTTAAGCCATTAAACTCATGTGTCTCAAAATAAAAATAAAAAAAATAAACTTTTTTGGGGATATGGAAAGGTGGAGGGACAACAGAGCTGTGATTTCTCAGCACTGAAGGGAGCAGCAGCCCTACTTTCCCCTACTTACATGGATGCGTCTGTTATGGTGAGATTTCCCCCAAACTGGCGTACATCGCCAGAGAGGCAGCTAACTTTCCAGGCCTTTTAGGCAACTTTATTTCCTCACTAATACAAGCATAAGATGTATTTTTTGATTCTTTTTTTGTTAGGTACTTACTTCCATGCATTTAAGGTACGGAGCTATAATGCTAATTGGTTTCGAAAGCTACTGGCAGCCCTCTCCATTCTGTGCTACTGTCTTAGAAGGAGAAAGATAAATCAAAGATCTCCCTAAGCACAAAACTTTGAACTTGGTCAGATCCTGGGAAGTGAAGCTGACACATTCTGCTCTTAAGAGAGTAAATGGTTCATGATTGTAAAAGTACTTTTTTTTTTTTCTGTCTGAATGTGTTGATCTTTTCATGAGGGAGATCTTCCCCCCCATTTCTGAGGTCTCTGCATTAAAAAAAAAAAACACTTCAGGGGCCTTTTTTTATAGGGTCCTGGAGATAAAATGGAAGGGCTGTACTATGACCTGAGGGCATCTTTTGATAGCTGCCCCAACAAGTGCTAAAGGATTGGATTCAGTGTTTAAAGACTATCTTTTGAAGCTCTGAGTGTTCTTTGGTTCTATTTCTACTAGTGAGTATCAGAAATGTTTTTAGTCACAAGGGTTTAAAGATGGCTAGCCATCCTTGTTTGAGATTCTGCTTTGCATTTTTTCCACAGAAGAATGAAAGTTTCTCCACAGTCATAATTAATGCTCTCATTTGCAGGTGCATGTTTGTGCTTTATGGTAACAGTTCAATAATTTTGCTCACTGTGAAAGGAAAATAAAGGAGTTAAGCATTTGCCAGTAACTGCCAATGCTTGCTCTGGTTTCAAGGATTTTGTACCAACGTTTCACTGATGGTATCTGCTCTGCTGATGGAGTTTTATGCAGCATCTACATATTTCAAAGAGAAGTGGTATACCAGCCTTTGGTATCTGTGTGTTTCTTTTATCAGAGTCAACTAGAATCACTGGCCATGGAGGCTTCTATGTGCAGCCTGGGAATGCCACAAAAACTTGGAGGTAAGGGGTTTGAATTAACTTACCAGGCCTTTCCAATGCTTATTTCCCCCGACTACTCCTCTGTGATGTAATTGTTGTCTTTTGCTTCTCTGGCATCTGATCAGCAATAGCAGATGCAGTATAAAAAATACTTTTTGTTGTTGTTGTTGTTGTTGTTGTTGTTGAAATTCACTTGAGTACTTCAAGGTATTTCAGTTAGAGGTGCTTCTTTTGTGGCTCAGATCCATGTTAAACTCTGCGTGACCATCTTCTCAAACGTTAAACGCTACTTCAGTGTAACTTTCTTAATATCCTAATATACCACAAGCAGATTTTGTACAGCTGAATTAGGACTTGGTTCAACTTGAGTGTGGTATATGTGCATACATTATTTTACCCTGATCATACCTCTTCTAGTTTCCAGATCATTCCGCCCTTGGGAAGACCTCCTGTTTGTGCTACCTTTTAACAACATGTTAACATCTGGCTATGTAAATTCCTTATACTCTCTAGGTGCACAAGAGCATCTGTAGTTCATCCTTTCCAGAGCAAATGTAGAAACTGTGTTGCATATGTCTTTAAAAAGAACAAAAGTGTACAGTCTGCTTCCTATTTATTCATCTTGCTTGGTGTTCCTATAGAAATACACAGTGAATGTAAACCATTTATTGAAATTTGTAGCCCCACTGACTTTCTGATATGGGTTTTCCTATGTCATTTATCTTTTGGCTATGAGCCTGCCATGTACAGCTGTGGATTTACTACAGAATTAGAAGCTTGGATGTCATTTTCTCCTGACATGTGACAGCCAGTGTAGGGAGGTGTGTGTGATTCCAGACATGGGAAATGAAGATATCTGCTAAACACCTTTCCTGGGCTGGGCTGCATCTGGTCCTGATGAGGTCATTCACATAGAAAGTAATCTGGCAGGAAACTTCTTGTAGGGATGTTTCCTTCACTGATGGGAATATACATTCTTTATTGTCCTTCGGAATGATGGATACTTTAAACACTATATAGGCGTGTGTGTATATATATATATATATATATATATATATATATACACACACTCTACTAAGCAGGTTTCATGGACACACAACAAATAGAAATTGTTCTGAAATCCTAATGAAGATATTGGTACTTGAAAATGGTTTTTATTTCGTTTAACTCAATCAGACTTAATTTCTATTATGACTAGAAAACAGGTCTTTAGTACTTGAACTTGGTTTTATCATTCTGAGTTCCCTTCATTTGGGTCTTCACATCTCTTGTCTTAAATTCAATACTGCCTGCCCTGCTGCCTGGTCTACCTGGTTTGATATAGAGGATTCCACAAGTGGCGGTGGTAGGGGTAGCATTCTTGGTGTGTTACTCGATATTGTGGTTTTCTGAAGCTGCTCAGAGTGCTTTTCTGGCAGGTAAATGAACTGAAGGCAAATGAGGTGATTGCTGATGTGTGAAGGAAGTTATACGTGTCAGCATTGCTGTTTAGTTGTGGTCTAACTGCATTTGTAGAAAGCTATGCCTCATATTAGGCTCAGAAATATGAACCAGTTATTCAAAAGAAAAAAGACTATTTCTTTTCATTTTGCAGCAGGTAGTAGATGCATGGAAGTCCTTGCCAGCAGTGATTTACAGTCAGAAGCCTACAAGAATTCAGTGAGAGCTGACTTGGACAAGTACTTGGAGAAGTGATTTGTTGAGGGTTAATAAAGTGATGCTCCACATACTGCTTGGGAAATATGATTAAGTACTTGGAGGCTTATAGAATACTCAGGGGAAGTATCTTACTGTGGATGCGTACTTAGGCCAAGAGGAAGCCAGTGCAAGGTGCCCGTGACTTGGTAGAGCAGGTGGGAGGCTAGGTTGAGCTAGATGGAACATTTGGCTGAAACAGTGCCTCCTTTCTTATGATCTGTTTCTCCTCATCTTTCAGCTGCTGTCAGGAAACACTGTAGAAATGCAGCTCAGGCATGCCAAACTATCCTTTCTATACTTGCCACTTATCTCTTCTTTTTTCTCCTTTGTACTCCTTATTATATCTTGCTGTTTCTTCTCTGTGCCTGGTCTTGAGAGAAGGCCTGTACCCCCGATTTGAGTCCCCAGGTTCCATTTCTTTCTCTGCTGGGTTTCCATAGCCCTTCCGTGCCTCAGTTACTGTGTGCATGGAGAAACAGGGCTGCAGCAGCCACAGGATGATCTCCAGCTAAGACTCTTTGCAGCAGTCCTTCTGATAAGGAAGGCAAAAAGGGTTTCCAGAGGGTTTGACACAGGCGATACTTGGTAATAGCAGTATGGGAAATAAACGTGGGTGTGGGGTGTAACAACGGAGGAGGTTTGCTGAATTTTTGCCGCTGTTTCCTTTATTCTGATGCTTCCTACTGTGCTTTCTATCTAATGTTGTTTCAGTGTTACGGGCTGAATGATTAACATTGATAGCTGGTTAAAAACTGCCCTAAGGTAAACTTTATGCTCATTATTTTACAACTTGTGCCACTTAGGCAATATGTTCTCAGTTTAACGCTGGACTGGGCTGAGATGGGTGCCCTGTGCCCTTAGAAGCTGCTGGAATGTAAGAGAGATGTGGTGAGGTGCCTGGCCACTTCCTCTCAGTAGCCAGGGCTTCAGGGATGCAGACCAGGCATTGCCTCTTGGCCCATCTTCTCAACTGGCAAAGGGAAAAGTAACACACAGGAGTGGCAGGAGCCAGCTTCTGTCTCTCACCTGGTTTCAGGTATGGTTCTCTCCCCTCAGTTCCTGACACATACTGGAAGGGCTGAGACTGTGACCTCCGCTTCCAGCCTCTTCACAGAATCACAGAATGAATTAGGTTGGAAAGACCCCTGGGAGCATCAAGTCCAACCCAGGAGCAAACACCACCGTGTCAATAGACCGTGGCAGTAAGTGCCACGTCCAGCCTTTCCTTTAAACACTTTCAGAGACAGTGACTCCACCACCTCCCTGGGCAGCCTATTCCAATATCTAATTGCCTTTTCTGTGGAAAAATTCTTCCTCATGTCCGACCTAAACCTCCCGTCATAGTTTTAGACTACGCCCTCTTGTCCTGTCGCTGGTTGCCTGGGAGAAGAGGTCGACCCCCACTTGGCTACAGCCTCCTTTCAGGTGGTTGTAGAAAGTGATAAGGTCACCCCTGAGCCTCCTCTTCTCGAGGTTAAGCAACTCCAGGTCCCTCAGCCGCTCCTCACAGGACATGCCCTCCACACCTTCACCAGATACACTGCCCTTCTTCCTTCCCCGCCGTCCGCTTCCCGCTCGCTCTCCGGGCGGGGGGCGGCTCTGCCGGCGCAGCTGGCAGGAAGGCCCGGCGCGGGCAGGGAGGGAAGGGGAAGAGGCGGGGCCTGGAGCCCAGCAGTGTCAATAATACAATAGGGCTCTTGTGCGGCCGCCGCCGCCGGAGGAGGAGCGGGCCGGGCTGCGGGCGCGCCGAGCAGCCGGCACGCAGGGCGGGAGCCGCCGCCGGCCACGGGCCCGGGCGGG
>VWPU01009915.1:0-144236 GCA_013398955.1 Callaeas wilsoni | reverse complement strand
AATATGCAAAATACTCAAAATAAAATTTTAAAAGAAAATTTTTGAATATCTTACATGATATATTATATATTTTAACTAATTTTGACTTTATGTACAAGAAAGCATTTTACTATTCCACTCCACCTTTACGTCCATGTACTTGTAGTGCAGTTTAAATGAGTGTAATTTGTATGTTTGTTACTCCTGATGATCTGAGACTCACTATTCAGCACTAAGGTTACCTAATGGTATTCCCCGCTTCTGTGCTGTATTCAGACCTGTAATATGTACCATACTAGAACTAGAATTCAATGAATGTCCTTAAATGCCTATAAAGCACTGAGCAAAAACTCTTTTTCTTTAAAGATGTGCTTCTATCGCACCTCATTATTTGTTAATGCAGACAAAGCATATAAAGATGTACAATTTTCTGATAATGGTAGTTAAAAGATACCTGTTCATCCTCAAATATTGAAAATCTGCTAGTATATTGATAAGGTGTCAAATTCTTTAGAATTTATGGTGATACTTTAAATGAATTTTAAAACATCTATTTCTTGATATAAAAATTGTAATTTATGAGTACAGTGGCAGAAAATATTTTAGGTCAAGGTTTAACTGTGGACAAAAGGTAGAGAATATTTTTGCTTTCACAACGTTTTTGTGATCCACTTAAAAAAAAAAGAAAAAATTAAAGAAAGAAATGAAAGTAATTTTCTCAAGTCTGGAGCCTGATAATCTCTTCTACTTTCTTCCTGGAAGGTTGTTTTCCTAATTGCTTAATTACATTTGTTTCATATATATGTAGTGCATTACTTCAGAGTTATTAGGTAGTGTATTAGGGCCAAATGTTGTCTTTTGTTTCAACCTACGTATTTGAACACAGGATGTTGAATATTCAACATTGCTTAGGAAAAAGTAGACAAAAAAATAATAATAGCCAAGATACAAATAGCCATTATAGAGGTTACAAAGCCACCATCAAGACCCATATAACAGCTGGTGAAGCAAAAAAATTCTTAAACAAGAAGAGAGAAGCAAAGGCAATTTTCATCTATATTCTTAAAATGTTAATTATATTAACTCAAAAAACATGATTTCTAGGAACATTTACTCTTACAAGTACTGTACTGCATTATCCAAAAGCTGCTGTTAAAATGATATGGTAGACTCAACCAGCAAAGATTGGGGCTGACTGTTTTTATTATTATGATTCTGCATTTGTTTTTTAATAAGCATTGCTTTGATGTAAGAAGTTCTTATTGAATAAATACCATAGGTAGGTCTAATTTGATTGCTCCAACTATTTTAGCTTCTAGTCTACTGAGTACAATATGCAAAATGAAAACATTAATGTTGCTTCCTGATTTGTGCATGATGAAGTTTTGCACCATAATGTTTGAACTGTTCTGCAACATACTGTGAAACTGTCTGCTCTACCAGTTTTTACAAATGGGCAACAGTGACAGATGCACTGAAATGTAGAGTATACTGACATAGCTGCTTGATTAACTATCAGGGTTCATGCTACCAAATGGAAAGCAGATCATATTCCAGAATATCTTGTTTCAAGTCTTTGCAGATTGAGGATCGTATACTCTGCTAGAGCCCTATGCAAAATCAGAATTATCCTGCAGAATGAACAGCTGCAAAATTCTAGGATTTTCTGGCTGGTGGAAGTAGGTGTAGCTAGGAAAAGGGAAGAGGGGAACAAAGTAAAAGGTGTAAAACAGAAATCATCGTCTTTATTCTTAGTGTAGCTGATGCTTAAAATATTTCCAGTGTAAGCATTTCTGTTGTACTAACATGACATAAATTTAATTCCCTAGTACTTGCTCTGTTGAACCTTCTTTATGTTGCTTTGTGAAGAGAAAGGAAACATAAAATTTTGTGTTACTTCTTCAGAACGTATACAAGGAGATAGAAAAGTTTGAGAAGTCTATAACAGGAAATGCCTCTGCAGTACACAGCCATGTGACTGACAGGTAACATTTGGATACTAAATTGTTAAGAAAAGACAGGGAGATGAACAGATCAAGAGCAGCCCTGCCCAGAAGGACTTGGGGGTGCGGGTGGGTGAGAGGCTGGACATGCCCCGGCCATGGCACTCACAACTCAGAGGGCCAAACGTGTCCTGGGCTGCACCCAGAGCCCCGTGGGCAGCAGGGCAGGGAGGGGATTCTGCCCCTCTGCTCTGCTCTGGGGAGACCCACCTGGAGCACTGCACCCAGCTCTGGGGGCCCAGTGCAGGAAGGACAGGGACCTGCTGGAGCCATTCCAGAGTAGGAAAACAAATTTGTTTAGAGGCTTGGAACACCTCTTCTATGAGGAAGGGCTAAGAGAAATGGGATAGTTCAGCCTGGAGAACAAAAGGTTTCAGGGCTATCTAATTGTGGCCTTCCAGTACCTGAGGGGAGCCTACAAGAAAGATGGAGAGCAGCTATTTACAAAAGCATAGAGTGACAGAACAAGGGGGAATGTTTTCAGACTGATAGAGTAGGTTTAGACTAGATGCTAGGAAAATATTCTTTTTATTGTGAGAGTGGTAAGGCACTGGATTGGGTTGCCCAGAGAAGTTGGGATGCCCCATCCCTGGAAGTGTTCCTGGATGGAGCTCTGACCAATCCAGTCTAGTGAAAGATGTCCCTGGCCATGGCAGAGGCATTGGTGATCTTTAAGGTCCCTTCCAACTCAGGCCATTCTATGATTTATTTTCCATAGATATGCCTGTACAGGGTGTTTGCACTTGTCTGTCATGAGACTTTGTTACTATCTCTTTTTTTCTTTTTTCCTGATTTTTCGTTGTTTGACTCTGAATGCCTTCCTACTTATTCCTGTGATTGCAGTTCTTCAAGGTGTGGGCACTTACAACAGCCTGCCTAGGCTCTTTGTTCATAGTCAGTAAGAAATAGGCACTTGTCTGAGAAGTTTGTCTTATCCTTTATTTAAAACAGGTAAGATGAGTCACATTCTTTAAGAGCCTCTTTCTCTTCATTGACCATATAGAGACCCCCACTGAGCTAGCTACAAGCTCAGCTATAGGCATCTGCTTAAGTGAGGTGAAATTTGTCATTTTGGAAGTGTTGTCTGATGGGGAATACACAATCAACTCAAAGTTCAGCTCAGTTGGACCCATTAAGGAGGGAACATTACTTCCTTGTCCCAAAATGGCCACATTACAGTGACTTTTCTAGCGTGCATTTTACTTGGAAGAGTTGATTGCTTAGCTGTTATCTAGTCCCCAATAGTACTTTGAGGATTGTTTCTTCAAATGATGGATTTCTCTAAATTTCTTTTCTTACACTTATTAAACAAAAGTCTTTTGCCTTCATTAATATCCCTGCAGATATTAATAGATCCTGGAACTTTGATAAAGGCTATGAGTTAATGAATAAAGAGTGTGTTTTTAAAAATACCCTAGTAAGATGCGGCATGAAATGCATATAGACATATTAAGAATGTCCACCACAACAATAAAAACTTTTCAGGGCAGGAATGGGAAATCCCCTAACTTGATTCTATTTCCCAAGCTCACTAAAATGTCAGAAAACTATCTTGGGAAAACAAGCTGTTTAACTCATTAAATGTTTGATCTTGAGATTGTATGGATGTTGTATCCTGAGCACTGAGATATGGTGTGGAAACTCCATTACTGAGCATGAGAAGGAAGAAACTAAATCAAAAGTAAGAGGAACAGGGAAAAGTGAGGATGCAAGACCTCTCTTGCAGCACTGTCAAACTGTACTGTCTACTCATAAAGTTTACTGTGATTTTCAGATTTAATACAGCTGCTTTTCACTAAATTGAGTCACTGAAGTTCCACTTGCCATAATGTGCAGTTCCTTACTCAGATGTCAGGATGTGTACCTATGTCTTAGCCCCTGAAGTTCTTATATCAGGTGTGTTTCATGAGGTTCTGTAACTATTCTAAATGACTACATGTTCGTCTTCTGTTATTAGGTAATCTAAATTAAGTGATGTTCTAATTATGTCTTAAAGGATACTGACAAGGTATAATTGACATAGGAATATTTATGTTGAGCTTTATCAGTGGCATGAATTTAGTTCAGTAGTTTTCAGTTATGCAAACATAATGAGAAATTAACTATCATTAAGAATTACCTCATTCATTGTCTTTTGTTCACCTCTTGTTAAATTTTGCCGCAAATTAGTTAAAGTCTTTTATGAGAAATTAATGAATAGACATAGAATTACACACAAATCTTGCTGTTCCGTGTAGGTCTAAAAAGAGGTAAATAAAATACCAATTTTTCCTATTAAGTAAAGCATAGTATATTGTGGTATTATTCTACATATAGAATTTTTAGATCTAAGATAAAATCTATGTTTCTTAAGTTGCAGTTACAAAGACTACTTAATCTCTTTATGAAGTATTTCTAAAAGTTCTAATTGAAATACTACAAATTGTGAAGAATAGGAAACACAAAATTGTCTCTTATTATGTTTAGTCATCCTATAAATAATTTTATAGTATTATTCTGAGCAGATTATTTAAATTTATTATTAACTATTTCTTTCCAAATTATTTGATCCCTTCAGAAGACACAGAGGTAGAAAATCTTCCCTCAATGATGCCAGCTTTTTATGCATTTATTATGTATGGACACGTAGAAGATTTCAAACTTCAAGGTGATGACAGAAATTTTAAAAACCATAAGAGAGCACTAAAACTCAATGGAAATATTTTTTCTGTGACTATGATGATTTATAGTGCATTTTGTTTCTGATAGGATATGGTTGTAAAACTGTTTCCATTGGCTTTTTTTCAGGATGTTTATTTTTGCATGTTAAACTCTGTAAATGTCAACAAAGAAAACAGTATTTCTGATCACAGCTATGGTAAAATAAAGACACTTCTCTCCCACACAGTGCTCAGTGGAAAATTCCTTACTCAATGGAATCTTTAAATGTGCAGGTGTTTTTTTATAGACTAGTCTGGCTGTTATTTCTTTGACATGACTTCAATAGGTTAGCAGTAATTCAGAAATGTTTGTTTCCATTGCAAAGGAAAACCTTTTCTTCTGCATCTAGGTGAAAATACAGGATTCACATTTGTTGCTAGGTCTGTGCATAGGCTTTTGGTTGAGCAGGCTTTTTTAGTGCATCTGATTTTCGTAAAATTGTACATTTGTAATATCTAATTCCAGCTTCACCACAATGCTAGCAAGAGAGAGAGTAGTGTAAAATTACATAACAGTGACTACATGTAAGAAATACTTGTACGGAATCGTCTTCAGGTTTTGAAGAGTATCTATCTGTCTTTTTTCTGGTACTGTCTTGGGGCCCTATTGACGGTCACAGATGTTGCACAAAAGCAGTTTGTTTTCACAGTAACGAAGTTTTAGACTAGTAGAGGCTTTGGTTGGAAAAGAAAAAAAAAGCATTGGTCCTGTTGCTGTAGTCTTTTGCACTATCATTTCTGTATTACATAGTGGTCTTGCTCTGTGACTCAAACCGGAAATTTGGCTGCAATGATACTAGAAAGTTAGACTTTTTCCAATTGATTTCTCTTCTTATCTATCCAGAAACTTCATGAATGATTCTTAAGTCATGGAAAAAAGTTTTTCTAGCTAGCTGTGAGAGAAATAGGATGAATAGGGTAATCAGAAACAGGAAAAAAAAATAAAAAAGGAGGGATAAATAGCAGCAAGAGAGAAAAAGAAGCAAACTTGAAAATTCGTCAGTGCACAGTCTGGCACATAGAGGATATACATATTCTCATAAGAAAAGATATGCTCAAAGAAGTAAGGTAAACATGGGAAAAGTGAGTCAGTAAGAAGGGGCTTGGAGGTTAAGAAAAACTCAGGAGTTCAACGTTTAATCGTCATTAAGTGATTTCATGATTGATTGGAATTAAAATCCAAGCTGCTCTGTATGTTGATGGGAAGGTGGTTACATGTAAATGTTCTTGAGATACTGTCAATGCTAATGGTTAATTATGTCTGAGAAGGGTTGAGTGCTAATAGCTGTCTTCTTTAAGTATCAAGATCGTAACTCAATTTCTGTTTCAAAACAGCTTTCCATCTAATTCTAAGAATCAAGTGCGACTCAAAATTATTATATACTTACTCATGTAAGGAAGGATTCATGTAAATTGGTGGTTCTAGGTCATTCCTTCCAAGGCAAATGGGTTATTTTTGAGGGAAGTAGCATTTTAACCATCCAGAATTACTTTATGCACGCCTTTAATTAGGGGGGTTGTGATCAACAAGAGGTGGAATGTCTCAGTCTTTCAAAGGTAAACGCTTACTTTGGTTCACTCAGCTTTGAATGCACACACGGATGTTGACTCTATTGTCCAGGCTGTCACTCTGAGGTGTGGATGATTGAGCAGCCAGTGGCCAGAGGACCATCTGCTCACCAGTGGTATATAATCCCCATTAACAAGTACTTGCCTCTGTTTCCTAAATGTCCTATGAGTCTGGAGAACTTGGAAATCATGTAACTTAGAAGTACACTTAGCTTTTCTTTTTTCTATGCATTCCCAGGTTGTTTTGACCACTTTCTGTAATTTTCCCGGTTCTTTGTCACTTAATTCAGCAGTTGCTCTACTTCTTTGAGGTTATGCTATTTTGTTTATCTCCAATCAAGTCATAAATCTCAGTGCCAGCTGCTCATCGTCTTGTTAGATTCTGGGTTTTTGGTTACTTATACTAACTGCCAGCTTCTTGACTTGCAAGAAACCAGGTAGCAAAATCAGCTTTTGCTTGGGAGTAAATTATCTACAATTGTCTCTCAGTGACAGTTGTTCACTAAGGTAGAAACTGTGGCCTAACTTCCTCCAGTTTTCATGTTCAAATACAACTTTCTTCTTGGTTTTGTTTCTCTTTTTCTTTTGATAGTGCTGTACATATCAAACACCCAAATAAAAGTATAAAAGTAGACTACAAATGAAATTACAATGAATAGCCAAAATCAAAACTTCCCTTTTTATTCCTTTGTTTGGCATTCGGTTTGAATGTATTGCAAGGTCTTGGGTTTGTAATCTTTCTACATGCTTTTCAATTTCAGCCAGCTAAAACTGTGAAGATTTCTAATACAGAATTTGAGTTAGACTCTGCATTAGTAATTTTTAAAGCATTTTTCTATTTCACATTGCCCAGCTGAAGTAAGAAGTTACTTTAACAAAATTGTTAGTGTCAGTGTCAGACAACCCCTTATATTCTCTAGGAGTTTGGAATGAGGGAGGTTTTTTTATCCAAACAAAGATGACATTATTGGAAGTTTTGACTTCACTGAGAAAGAGTTTAACCTTTTAAGTAATCTGATTGAAACTAAAGCTCCCTGATGTTTATCTTAATTACTTAATACGTGTTAAATGACACGTTGTCTGGCATATGTCAGCTAATAGATAAGGTTGGGATTCTTAAAAAAATCGCCAGCTCACCTAATGTCATAGGACAAACATTTTCAGTTCCCTGACTTTCATTGTCTTGTCTCATGATATCATGATTTCCAAGTGTCATTTGAGACTGCATGCAATTTTACCTTTAATGTTAACCTGAAAGAAAAGGTCTTAATTCCTCAATAAATCATAAAGAGCCAAAATAAAAACAAATCCCAAATCTTTTTCTCTTTATGAAATACCATAAAATTCATCTTCTGGAGATATAGGAGTGTAGGTAAAGA
This sequence comes from Callaeas wilsoni, assembly GCA_013398955.1. NCBI lineage: Eukaryota > Metazoa > Chordata > Aves > Passeriformes > Callaeidae > Callaeas > Callaeas wilsoni. The sequence continues at coordinate 136,607 of VWPU01009915.1, read as the reverse complement.
AGCCCAGATCCAGTTATATCCACACTGTGCTGACCAACACTTTTACATATATTATACATTTATCATTTGCCACAGCCTTTCCTGTTGTTTTATTTAATACCCTAACACGATGCATACTTAATAAGTAGGTTTTCCAGGAAAATGTTATTTTCTGCTTAAAGAAATTTGTCAGATTTTCTTTACATAAATAGAAATAAGTATTGAGTCTTTCCTAGAACATTATTTTGGTGCTTGAAACAATTTTGAAGGGAGCTGAGTATGCTCAGCTCCTTTTAAAATTTTGTTCACTTCAATGTTGAAAAGGTTTATGCTTATAATGTATGTGTGTGATTGCATGACTAAAATTAGATAGGGTTCATTAGGGACTTGTTTTTCTTTTTCCACTGGACAGTGTGGTATGTTTCTCAGACCTAAAGGATTTTTAGGGGAAAATAAGAATATTTTAACAGTAGACTAGGCTGCTAATAAGTGATATCCTAAGTGCTGACAGTTTTTCTGATGATGACATGCATGCATACTGTGTTCACTGAGTGTGTCTTGAGCAGTGTGCAGCTCATTCTGTAATCGGATTATTAGCTCAATCCTATTAGAGTGCTTTATACTCTGAGGGTATTCCCTTAATCCCATTCCTTTAGCATGCAGAAAAATGGCAAATAGCAGTAATAGACATTAGGCTCAAGAAATAGTCCTTTGCTCTCCACCCCTACTTCTGCAGCTATAGAATTAAAAAACTTTGCTTGAGTATTCAGGAGGAAGAAGCCAAAGCCAAACACTGACACTTAAAATTCACAATTTTGTCCTGCCCTCATAACTGTTGAGACCCATTTTACCAAATAACTGTTTGGACACATGGGAAGGTTACATTAATGGAATCACAGAATCATTAAGGTTGGAAAATACCGCTGAGATCATCAAGTCCAACCTTTGACCAAATACCACCATGCCCACTAAGCCTTGTCAGGAAGTGCTGTATGTACTCATTTTATGAATGCCTCCAGGAATGGTTACTCCACCACTTCACTGAGGAGCCTAGTCCAATGCTTAACCACTCCTTCAGTGAAGAATTTTTTTCTTATACCCAACCCAAGCCTCCTTTGGCACAATTTGAGGTGATTTCCTCTTGTCCTGTCACTTGTTGCCTGGAAGAAGAGACTGAACCCCACCTGGTTACACCCTCCTTTGAGGTAGTTGTAGAGAGTGATAAGGTCTCCCCTGAGCTTTCTTTTCTGCAGGTTAAACACCTCCAGCTCCCTGACCACTCTTCATAGCATTTATGTTACAGACCCTTCATCAGCTCCATTGCCCTTCTCTGGACACGCTCCAGCTCTTGCAGTGAAGGGCCCAGAACTGGATACAGAATCTGAGGTGTGGCCTCACCAGTGCGGAGTACAAGGTGATCCCTGCCCTGGTCCTACTGACCACACTGTTTCTGATATAAGTCAGGATATATATATTTTATGTATAATATTGGTAGACTACTTCCTATGCATATTAAAAAGTTTCAGCCTTTCTGCCAAGCAGTCATTATGGCTGCAATTTTTTTAGTGAAATAAATGTGCCCAGGAATATTGTCATGGAGGCCAGCTGACATGAAATACTATGTTCATACTTTTAACTTGTCTTGCCCTCAAAAACACTGTAGTTGCATGCAGACAACTTTCTGAGAGCAGTTCCCTGTGCATGTTCCAGATTTGTATTCAGATCTGCAGTTCTTTGGGAGATTAGCAGATGATTTGGACCAAATCTGTATCAGGAACCATTCAAAAAATTTAACAGTATAGACAATCAGGTTCCAGTGCCTGGGAATGTTTCTATATTTAGAGGCAAATATGTAGTCATTACATCTAGCACACAGTAGTTTCAGAATATAAAATTCAATGTGACATTGTTAGTATCTGAGTAATATCTGTGAGCACTTTTTGAATGCTGTCACTGTCTCTATTGAATTCTCCAATAATTTGAAGTTCTGAGGAAAAAATAATTTCATATATTCCATTTGCTACCTTCAACATGAATCAAAATAACTACTTTTACTGACACATTTAAGAAAAAAATACAGCACCTGAATTTTTCTGGATGTTTTTTACATTTCAGTGGGTGTGAATGAATTTACCTATCCATGATGCTCTCAGATATATTAACAAATGTATTGTGAAAGTTTTGATTTCATAATCATCTCAGTAGCTGAGCACTGCATCACAATCTCTGCTGAATCTTGACTGAGAAGCAAAGTTTAACCTCTCCGTTTCGGCAGTACTTATTTTAGAAGATTTGTACATTAACAAAGTGAATATTAAGCAGTCTTCTAACTAGTACCAGACAGGATTTACTGAAGGATAGATACCTGTCAGCTTACAGGGAATATTCCTGTAAAATAATGTAATCCTTGGACAATCTTTTGTGGCAGATCTGTAATGAAAATTAACTACAACTTTAAAAATAGTAACTTTTCCAATTCATGAGCTGCAGGATTCCATCACGGCATTGACAACCACTTCAAAAACATGAAAGTGTAAAATATAAATAGAACTTATGAATTTTTTTAGACAGGAAGAGACAGTGGCAGACAAGAATGTAAACAATTATCATGGTGAGAGTCTAGTGAACACAAGCTACAAAGGTTAAGAAAAACAAAACTTCTGGTGAGGACTTCTTCAGCTGTTAGAATAATCTACTATCACTAGTGATAGTGAACAATTTTGACTTAGATATCTTTTGGTTAAAGGAATGCAGCCAAATAAAACCACTGGATTCCAAATTAGCAGACTTCAGGTCTGAAAATCAATATATATTATTTCACAGGAGGGGAGCCTAGGAAAAAACTGAAAGAAAATATGTATCACCTTAAACACACTACAATATTATAGTAACTACACACTCCTCCAGTGCAGGGGGTATACAGTGTATAAATCAACAGCCTAGATAAACCATAAGTTCTTGTTTGACCTCAAATATAAGAAGTAAGCAGAAAGAAAGCAGAAGCTAGGTCAAATGGCAAATGTTTAGTAGGAGAGAGTTGTAAAAAACTCAAACCAAACCAGAATATTTGGAGCAATCAAAATAAAAGAAACCACTGATTAATTAGACAGAAGTTAGTGGCAGTGGCTAGACAGTCACCGTCTGTATATTGGTGTATAAAATGAACCAGTGAAAATTCTGTAGCCCCAAGAACTTGTGGTACCATAGATTCAATATCCATGTAGTTAAATTCTCTTTTCTCCAAAGCAGTATGGCCTTGTCCCAGTCTGTCTGTAAGGAACAGTTAATTGGTCATGCTTCTTCCCAAACACTCCTGTGCGCGCCCTGGAAGAGTGCTGTTTTGAACAGGCTAAAAGTGGACCAGGAGTGTGCTGTTAAATATCGTGGACAGATGAATGCTTGAGCCTGAGCTTGTGCCATGACCTTATTTTGTTTACCGTAGTAAATATTGCTAGCGAGTCCTGTTCACATTTTAGTGTCAAGTGTATTTGTTTCCCTTATGCACATCCTTACGTGCTTTGCTATCCTGTCCCTCAAAGACTATTTTAATACAGCACATTTCTCTTTCTGGGTTTAGTCCCTGTTTAAATCCTTTGAATACAAATAAATCTTCCTCCACTTAACAGCATTGAGTCTTTTTTTCTTATAAATCAAGTTTTCCCAAGCACAAGACATGACATGAGAAGTGACTAAAGTGAGACAATTTTGAAAATGTAAAATGTCTCTCTGGTACAATAAGAGCAGTAAGAGAAACAACAACAGAATTTTTGTTCTCTAGCAAGTGAAAAGGTCAAAGATGTGAATTATCTTTTATTAAAGAAGTAAATTTCTATGAGCTGCTGAACGCTGTTAATACCAAGCTGAAGAGCTAATGGTACTGTTAAATTCTGAAGGAGAGAAATAAAACAACATAATCAACTACTTGACTATAAACATCACAAAGGGCAACAAGGAGATGAGTAACTTAACAGCATTGTCATAAACAAATTATGTCATCCCAATTTGATTTCTTTCTCTAAGAGGACAGCAGGACTTTGAGATAGAGACCATTAACTATTAAATAAGTTGATTTAATAAAGCCTGTAGGGACTAGGTTGTATCCTTTTATGCTGTTTTGCATGCCATTTTCACAGACCACCAGGGAAACATAGTCAGGATTAATTTATGTTAGAGTAAAACCAAAACTGGTAGGAAAATCAGACCACAGGTGGTTATCAATAGTTCAGCATCGAAAGTTTGTAACAACTGGAGTTCTATATGCATCTGCCCTATATCCATTACTATTCAGGATTTTTATTAACATCCTTGAACACTGACTTGAAATTAAAGAAATGAAAGAAAACTGGTGTTGTGGAGCTGCAATGGTAGACAGTAAAAATTAGATTTTAAAAATTGAAATTATGCTATGAAAAAAATAAGAGACAGCATGAGAAGAAAGGATGGAGACTTACAAATTTAGGTAGGAAAGAACAGCCACACAATAGTACGTTGTGAATCAACAGCTGCAATGAGAAACAACTAAATACCAATTCTGCAAAAATAAAAGGAGCTATAGACTACAGCAGCTCACAAGGTGAGAGAGTGTTAAGCCTGTTGAATACAGGTTGGTGTTTATCCCTTCAAGTATCTGGATATGAAATTCATTTGCACATTGAAACCATACTTTGTTTGCAAAAGAAAGGCTTTGTGTTTTGCCATCTGTTTCAGTTATTCTTTGCAGATAAGCGTATTTTACCAGAGTTAGACATATGGCTACTTCCTGGTTTACTAGGAAAAAACCTACCATTTGTGAAAAGGACAAATACTATGTCAGATATCAGAATGAGTATAGTTCTTGAGATGGGTATTTTTCTATCTACTCTTCAGCAATGCTAATGACTAAATTGAAGTACTTAATCCATTTTTTTGGTGTTTCACTTGAAGAACAGGTAGAATAATTTCAGAGAAACTATGAGAAAGCAACAAGCTTTGCCAGAAATTCAGAGGTACCTGTAACAAGGGAAAAACTTGAAATGTTTGATCTTGAGAAGATAAGATAGGAGGATGAAAGTGGAGGCATATGGTAACAATTTGCACATATTTTAAAACTTTTGCATAAAGGAGCAGGTTAATCTGTTCCCTACCTGTGGTGCATAGAATAATAGTTCCAATGCACAGAACAGGCTCTTTCTTTTAGGCTAAAGTATTTTAAACCATCTAGATTTTGCTGCATTACTCACTTAAACCTGCTGGTTTACCACAATGGAGACTCCTGTGATCCCTACCTTCCTTGCACTATAGCATTTAGATAATTTCCCTTTAGCACCTATGACACAGCATTTTAATTTGAATTTATCTTCCTTTCATCCATGATTGTGACCTCTGTCTCACCGCTTTCTGTTACAGTGAGCTTCAGCACAAAATAATCTTCTTTCTGTCATGAGCTGTTGGAAGCTCTCAGTAAGTTGGATTTTGAATAAAGAGAATTCATTAGTTCTTGTGTGCTGACGCAGTCTTCCTTTCTGTCTCTTCAGAAAAGTGTATTTATGTCTGTTGGTGCACTCCAAACGAATGTGCTCCTGTTTTGCTGCTCTTTGTGTGTAAAATTCTTGTTTCCTAAGAATGTTTCTTCAGTTTACCATTCAGATGATTTCCTCCAAATGTAACTAACTGATGGTTGCATCGTTTCCGTGGAAAGACTCCATGATTTCTTCATGAGCTGGTTTGAACCTTGAGGCCTCTGCAGTGCCAGCTGCAGATCTCTATGGTCTCTCTGGTATCCAGCCCAGACTTAGGGACACTCCAGCACCTGATTCCCTAGGCTTTTATCATAAAACAAAACTTCAGAAAAATTCCCATCAACTAGATGAAATGCCTTGACTTGAAGCAGAAAATTAGGGGAATTTGAATTGAAGTACAATGCAGCAAGAAGTGCTGTTTTCCACAGAAGTGCAGTGAGTTAAACTGCAATATTCTGAACATTTTTGATTGCCTTAGACTATAAAAGAGCATAAATATCATGTGCCTTTATTTTTCATATTTTCTAGTATCTCTTTGAATTTGAGAAGTCTCTAGCTTTGGTTTATTTCAAGTTTTAATTTTCTCTGTGTTTACTCAGTATTCAGTTGTTTCAGTCAAAATTCTATGCAGGGCATGTTTGATGATTTTTTGTTCAGTAATGACTGTATTGATAGCCAAAAGCTGCTAACTACTAAACACTGTGTGCCAGTTTGGATTGAAGCAAAAATGTTAACATTGCATCACTTTTACTAAGCTTGTTAATTGCAAGGTTTGCTATTAAGCAGACAAGGATTATGCAAGGAAACAAAGATACACAAAAGTAAATACATGCAAGGATCGCTTATTAAAATACAGCCTCAATATCAGGAACTTGCTGTAGGCACTGGTAGTACCACCAATGTGCCAGAACCACCGCTGTTCTTTGAAATTCATCCCCATGTGACGCTCTAACACGCAGTTACACAAAAACCAAACTTCGCAGACCCCACGCAATACGCTGGGAAAGTCTGGCAAGACAGAATTACAGCCCAGTGCTACCAGCGTTTGAATGAGAGCTCCCACCAATTTTTGTCCTTGCAGAAAGCTGAGGGATGAGACAGCCTATTAGTTTGTTTTCACATTCAGACAGAAGTACTCTTTCATAACTGCAGCTTAAGAAAGTTGGCAGTCTCTTAAAGGACCGAGATGAAGGCACCCACGCAAACTACTCTTCAGCAAAACAGAGGCAGTTCAATGAAAGACCAAATTGGCTAAATCGTGAGTTCTTCAATAAAATGCAGAACCTGACAAGTGACCTGAGAAAGAGAGTCACATAAAAGATGGAAAATAGGTCAAAGGATAAATAGAAAATTAATAGTATATGCATATAGAGGTCACATCCAACATAATAAGGTGCAGAATGATATACAGCTAGTTTTTATTTTCTCTGATTCATTGTCTGAGAAGACAATTATCAACCAGATTATTTCTATTAATATAGATCCTCCTTTTAAAAGACGGCTTTTTTTTCCTTGAAAATTGGATTAGAAGTATAAAATAATTCTCAGCCAGTACATTTCAAAGAAAGTAAAAATGTGAGTTTAACATCCTGAGAGGGAAAATTATTCAAGGGGTGGGGTTTTTAGGTATTTTTGGTTAGTATGTTCTGATGTGTTTCACAAAGATTTTTCTTCTAACAAAAATTAATTATTATTAAACAAGTTTTCTACATGGAGGCCTCTAAACTATTCTAAACTGTTTACTGAAGACCAGTATATTGAATAGTCGCTTTAGACAATCCACAGGAAATGAGAAAATCATGAGGAGAATATATAGGAGGAAATACAACTTCTATCAAAATCTCCCGTAGATGTTAGAACCATAGAAGTTTCCTATTAGGAAAAAAATATGCTAAGTTTTAAAAAGAAAATACAGAAGAGAGAAGAGGGACCAGTGAAAAATCTATATGTCTTTGTATGTATTTTAAATATCTGTGGTGAAGTACCTTCTAGTCCTTTGAGAGGTACTGCAGTCTAGTGTATTAACGGAAAAATGAAAAACCAGGATGTTTATTTCTAAGACATATTTTAAATAGATGACTCCAGAGAATGAATTCCTATATTTAGTCCACAACAGTAAGAGCAGTTCTATATCATTAAAAGTGCATATTTTCCATTACACTTTTAAAAGCAGACTTAACAAATTGACCTACACATGTAAATTCTTTCCTATGCCTATGAATCAGGTACACAGAAATGTAATCTGAGTATTTGGTGCAATAATTTAAGGGAAACAGTTTCCATTTTAATTGTCTGCATCAAGTGCCTGAAAAACATACAAGGCGGCAGACTTTTTCAAGAGCAGTGGGGGAAACTGTCTTCAACATTCCTTGGAAACATAGAACCTCTATTACTAGATGTCTTTGAGAACAGCTTAGAGAAATATTTTTTAAAAGTTACTTTGGTACAGTGGATTAGGTACCTTAGAACTGAAAAGTGATTTAAAAGAACCTCAGAATAACAGCTGTGCTCTGTGCCTAATTGTGTAAAACTGAAAACTTTACTTCATTACACAGATAGACTTTTTGCTTTAAGAAGCAAGATAAAAACTGAGCATTCTCAAAAAGCTTGGTAGATGCTAATTTCCTCCCACAAGGTGACTTGTCCTATGCCTTAGACCATGCATCTCAAAAGCATTTCCTGCCTCTTGTATGTATGGGTAAGAGGAGAAGGCAGCCGATTCCATACATCAATAACTTCAATACCTTCACTTAATCATTCCCTGCTAATGAAGTGGTGTGTGTATGTCAACTACTGTGCATCAAATTACAAAGGGTACTGGGAGCAGAATGTATTGCAGTCTTTCAAAACTACTGCAAGACTATGAACATGAAGCTGTGGTTTGTAACAGAGGGGCAAACCTATCACAAAACACCTTTGTGTCTTTGCCTCTGATTAATGATCTCTGCATATCAGCAAATTAATAATAAGAGAATTTTGCTAAGAAGCCAGTATTTTAATTCTCCTCAACTAAAGCACCTTTGGCAGCAGATAAGCTTTTTACAAGGGATCTCACTTAGCTTTTTAAGAAAGCTTCTGATCTCACAATAATAAAAGGTGATGTAGCACTGGAAAAAACAACATAATCTACTATAAACAGGTATTGAAGAGTGGAATTTGAGATGCCAAAATGTGTTTGAAAATGAGTGTGTTTCCCTACATAATTACAATTTATTTTCCTCTGCCATTTTGACATACACAGGATGAAAATCTCTTCTCTTGTCTGTGTAACAGGCTTACTGAAATGGAGGTCAGGCTATTAGACTGTTAGCTCTACCATCCTGGAGGGAGTAGCTATAAAAAGAGTTTTAAGAGACAAGAGTTGTTCTCAAGACAAGAGTCATTACTAAAAAAAAAAATCTTATTTTCTAAGAATAAACTGCAATTCTAGAAACCTGAAGTTTGTGCATAATCATGAAACACTGCTTTGAACTTTTACCATCTGTTGAGCATCTAAATCCTGTCCAGGTCATGTGAGTTGGTCTTACATACTGCCACTTACTGTGTCTGAGCACCTGGGAATTGTTCTTCTAGATCCTCATGCCCATTCGTGGAGTGCTGTCAGCTGGATTCTAAACTAGGGCAGAGGCTCCTGTAGCTCATCCATGTCCCAGTGAGGAGTGTGGCCATCTGCTCTTCATCATCCTCTTCTGTCAGTGCCTGCCTTTTGCACTAGACATTCTCCCAGCACACAGCTGTGCACACCCAAACATGTTTAGGACCATTTGTTCTGCGGAGCCAGATTCTTCTAAAAAGAGAACCGTGAGAGATCACTGTGGTCAGGAAGTTGCAACAAGGGAGATTTGGGTTGAAATAAGGAAAAATTATTCAAGAGACAGTGATTAAACTCTGGATTGGCTTAGCTAAAGGGGCCATTGAAATCTCCGTCTTTGAAATCCTCAAAGGCACCACTCCCCATTGGATTATGAGAAATAGGAACTTGTCTATCATTCTTTTCCTAAGGTCAGAAGTTAGATTTCAGATTCTATTTGTTAGAGAAGCAGTACCTCAAGTGGATTCTTAAATTAAGCAGAGCATGTTTGGCCTTAGGGAAGAGTAGCAATAATTTGATTTGAAGAAATTGCTTTTTCTGCCTTTACAGTTTATTTTCTATGCACTACATTTTCTTTAATTTTGTGATGGTAGTTCATTACCCTTTGCTAGGAATACCTCCGTGAGAAACAGCATGAACAGACAAAATTAGCATTATTTTTTTATTTGTTTCTAACTGAGGATTATTCATAAATAGTCTTATAAGGGTTTGTATTCTTAATGATTTTGCCCTGATTTTTTTAAGTCTTTATGGAGGTCTTTTCAAATATATAGTTTATTGAAAAGGCCATTTACTGTTAAGCAGAAAGAACAAGGCATGTACATTCAGTAAAAATTCTTATTTTAGGTTAAAGAAAACAAAAATAAATAAATAAAATAAATAAAAACCAGCTGCTGTCCTTGCAGATAGGCAGTCTTACTAGGATATTAACTGCCAAGAAAACAAACATAAGTTCTGCTTGTCAGAGTTCTTTGAGTGTACATTATACTGTTAATTTGCATATGTTTTATTTTTAATTTTGCCTTCCATGGAAGTTTTTCTTATTAGTGTGCTGTCTAGTGTGTCTCAAAGATGACCTGAGGAAATTATGTGACATTTGTGTTTTTCCAGTCTCCAGAATTTCTCTCTTCAGGTGGTATCATTGTAAAGTTCCATGAGTTGATTCCTCCTTTTCAGTCTATGGTTTGTAAGAAATTGTCACAAACACTTCCATGGCTAGCTTTCTACTGCATGGCTGTCTTTTTTCTCTTTATAAAATTTAGTTCTTTGTGTTAATATACAGATAAAAAAGCTCAAAATCAAAGTAGGGATACCCCACCGCTAAAACACTCTTCTGATTTCGAAAGGCTATAAAAGAGCAGCATCAGTTAAAAACATGACTTATTCCTTGTAACTATTTGTTTCTTGTTAACAAACTATCACATGCAGAACTGGATTGCATCCTGGAAAGAAAAGTTGTTTTCTCTTGCACTTCTGCCCATGACTCACATTGAAAAGGAAAAAAAACAAACCTGAAACACAACAGAGAAGAGGAGAGCTAAGTAAAAATTAATCATTAGTAATTATGTCAGTATTAAACTGATAGCTTAGAATGCTTTTAATGTACTAATGGTCTTTATGTGATTTCTTCCACTAAAAGATATGATTCTGATTAAAAGATGAATCAGTGTCCCCAGATAATTCTGAGTAGCAATTAAATTATCTTGGCAGAAAATAATTAAGTGGGAAATTGCATAGTCTTAATGGGAGGGAACTCTTTCAAAATTTCCTGTTTAGGATCCTTCTATTTTTTTTCTCTGGTTTCTAAAAGATCAGGTAGTTAATGATGGAAGAGGTATCTTCCTCCAGGTTATTTCCATGAAGTAGGCTTAAGAATGTTCATGTGTTGGTGGAAAATATGCATTATACCTCCTGTTGTTGTAATTTCTTGATTTAAACTGTGCTAAATAAATACTATTAGAAAAACATTCATGCTGGGGCATATGAAAGGTCCATCACTATCACTATCACTATCTCTTCTCCAACTGTGGCCAGCAAGAGTTACTTGAGGAAGAGAACATGGCAAAACTTAGCAGCTTTCTGGTTAATCTAAAGAATACTAAATAAGTAATGAAGTACAGCTCATCTAAAACATTTTTCTAGACAGTGATTATTCAAATATAAAGTCAGCATGTAGTGGGCTGACTGTGGCTGACTGCCTTGTGCCCACCCAAGCTGCTCTGTCATTCTCCTCTTCAGCTGGACAGAGACTAGATAATACGATGAAAAGCTCATTGGTCAAGATAAGGACAGGGAGAGATCCCTCAGTGATTATTGTCATGGCCATCACGGACTCAACTTGGGGAAAATGAGTTTATTAACAGTCAAATGAGAGAAGAATAAAGGCAAATAAAAGTAAATCTTCACACACTTTCCCCCAACCCCTCCCATCTATCCAGGCTCCACTTCACTCCTAATTTCTCTACTTCTTCCCCCCCAGCAGAGCAGGGGCATGGGGAATGGGGGTTGTGGTCAGTTCCATCACAAGTCGTGTCTGCCACTCCTTCCTCCTCAGGGGAAGGACTCCTCACACTCTTCCCCTGCTCCAGTGTTGGGTCTCTCCCAGGGGAGACAGTCTTTCACAAACTTCTCCAACATGAATCCTCCACATGGGCTGCAGTTCTCCATGAAGTGGTCCAGGGTTAGGGCTAGGGTCATGTACCTTCCATGAGGTACAGTCCTTCAGGAAGGCTGCTTCAGCATTGTCCCCCACGGGGTCACAAGTCCTGCCAGGAAACCTGCTCCAGTGTGGGCTCCTCTCTCCACAGGCCACAGGTCCTGCCAGGAGTCTGCCCCAGCACGGGCTTCCCATGGGGTCACAGCCTTCTTTGATTGCATCCCCCTGCTCCAGTGTGGGGTTCTCCAGGGGCTGCAGGTGGATCTCTGCTCCCCCATGGACCTCCAGGGGCTGCAGGGGCACCGCTGCCTCACCATGGGCTGCACCTCAGGCTGCAGGGGAGTCCCTGCTCTGGCACCTGGAGCAGCTCCTGCCCCTCCTCCTTCACTGCCCTCGTGTCTGCCCAGCTGTTCCCCTCACACACTCTCACTCCTCTCTTCAGGCTGTGGTTGGCAGTAATTTTTCCACCTTCTTAAATACATTATGCAGAAGTGCTGCCACTGTCACTGGTGGATTTGGCCTTGGCAAGCAGTGAGTCTCTCTTTGATCTGGCATTGCTGCTCTTGGACATGGGGAAAGTTCCTGGCAAGTGCTCACAGAAGCCACCACTGTAGCCCCCACTACCAAACCCTTGCCATGCAAACCCACACAGCAGTATGATTCTTCATGATCATATAACATGATTTTGAATAGCAATATATTTTTTGGAAAGGAGAATTAATTTCTATTTCATAATGGTATTAATACACTTACTGGAAAAAATTCTTAAGGAAGAGTTTTCTTCTAATATAGATACATCTCATAACTGAGTAGCCAGCCATTCTACTGCAGTAATGCTGATGATTAAACATCACTCAGAGGCACTGCCATCAGTGGCCACCACTAGAATGGCATGCCATGTACATCAGGCCAAGTTCATATGTGAATGGAGTCAAAAGGAGTATCATCATCACTGCATAGTTCTGCCTCCTACATATTACATACTTTATTGATTTAATCTACATGTCCTCATCTACTACGATTTCTGATTGATTTAGGCAGCAAACAACGGAGTTCTAGTATTTTTGCATTTGAAGAGGATAAAATATAGGAATGTAAGGCAGTACATAAAATACACTTTTACAGCTATGCTCATAAGGCAGAAATGTAAGTTAGAAATTCGGTATTGTTTGTGTTTAGTGTCTTTTAAAAAGCTCTATCTGCCCTACAAAAATGCATGAGACCATTTCCTAGAATATATTAAGAGATGAATCAGTTTGAGATATAAATAACTAGGAGACAAGTCCTTTGAAAGCCTGTTTTTGTAACCATCTCTTTTTCTATTTGTCTTTTCAGACAATGTGAGATTCTGTGGGACATACTGTGTTAATTAGATGTAGGGTTTTGTGGAAATGCATTCTGGTTTAGAAATGCAAATTGGATTTCTGTAACGGTACAAATACCCAGTAAGAAATGAGTTGTTGTATGATATTGTAACTTCACATAAAGATCAGAGAAAGGAAAACATTTAAACTCTGAAAAGGTTGGCTGGCTTCTCATTTAACTACCAATACAGAGAGACCATGTTATTGGATAAATACTACTGTGTGTTCGTGGCATAAATGTTTATCAGTTACATTTCAGGTTGTTAACATGGTATTTCTATATATATGTATATCTTACATCAACCAAGCTGTTGTGATACAGAAATTGTTTTGGTTATAATTTAAAAAAAATTCTGTCAGGATGAATACTACGGTCCTTTCGTGAATGCTCTTACAAGACAAAAAAATATTTCTAGAAAATAAATAGGGTTCATGGTTTTTCTCCTTCTCTGCATGATTAAATTGGTTGGTGAGAACTTTTGGCACAGAAATATAAGAAATAATGAATTTAAATACAAGTAGAGGATGCAATCTGCATTTCTTCCACTATGTTCCAATTTTGTTTTGATAATAACCATAATTAAACTATGTGCCAGCTGCGAGAAAATGAGACACTCAAGTGAAAGCATGCATGAAAACTATGGGTTTGTTACAAATCTGCAATTAAAAGAAATAGGAACGTTTCATGAATTTCTTGAAGAGGTAGTCAAGTATTCAAGCATGGCTTAATACAGTAGAAAGTTGTCACATCATGCAATGATCCCAGCCTAGAAAAATGAGTTATCTGTATTAACATATAAACTCAACTGAACATGCCAGCCTTGTACAGAAGAATTTACAGGCATTTATAGGGCAAGGAATACAAGGCTGAATTAGCATATGTTAACATTTAATGTACAGGCTGTAGTAAAAAAATGAATCAAAGTATTTTGTATGTATATTGGACATCATAAGACAAGGATGATTCCTGAAGAGCAGCTCTCAGTGATGGCAGCTATATTCCCTAGAGTTATGTAAATTCCAGAGATATGCTTATAATTTCATTTTATTTCAAAACAAACAAAATAAAACAGAAATAACTTATGTAAAACTAGAATACTATTTTAATTTATTTGTTCATTAATTCATTCAGGCCTTATAAAATTTTCAGTTTTCTTCAGCACAGTTAGAGGTAGTTGGGTCTTTGAATTGTCCCTCACCTACTAGAAGCCCCATTTCCTCTATTATACCAACACAGATCACGACTTGCAGTGGCTGCAGGCTTGAGCAAGTGTGGTAGTAGATGGAATATTTTTCACTAGTTGATGGACAACTTTTACACGAGATGTGTGCTCACTCCTGGCAGAAGTCTTGCATGCCACAGTCACACGGCAGGCTCACCCAGAAAGTGCCAGTTCCTCAGGACCAAGCAGTCTCCGTTCCTTTGCTCCTGTCAGCCTCCACATTGCCACCATCAGTCTCACCCTGAGATCCTGAGGCTCATCATGGCTGTCTGGCTCCTGCAGCTGTGCCTACTTGCCAGTGTGGTCCATGCACACAGAGGTCACACTGACTGAGATACCTCTGAGACCATCAACTGCGTCTTAATGCAAAGATCACCAGCCTGTCTGAGGGTAAAAGGACTGGGGATTTCTGCAGCAAATGGCAGTCTCACACATCCCAAGAAAAGGAGTGCAAGAATAAATTACCCTAAGCGGAGACTGCTGTGGACAGTTGGAGAAGGGTTCCAGCATCACACAGCCCTGGCTGCTACAGTGGTTGTGTTTTTCTGTGAGAGGCACAAAGGATATGTGGAGAAGACTCATAGTGACTGGAAATGTGGTACATGTTAAGAAAAGAACTTGAAAATAAACCATCATCAGTGCATTGTGGCCATGACCAAAGCTCCAGGAACAAGGAATATTTTTGATGACATGGAATACCTGCAGAGTGTCCTGGACTTGCTGGCCTAGGAGCACTTCTGGGTAAACAAGAACCATTATTAGGCCTTTCTCAGGTAGCATTGGCTACAACTGTGACAAAAGGATGATCACCATGTGCTAAGGACATCCTGGTCCTGTGGGTCCTTGCTGTACTTTTCGGGTGAGATTTCTGTGTGATGAGAGGGGCAGGACTTTAGAGGCACGCTGCTCATGTGAGAGGAGTTGAGCAGCCATGGCACCTGACATGTCTTCTCTTATATAACAAGTGTCCTGAAAGTACATTTTGTCTTTCTCTCAAGACACATCAGATGGTTTTGGCAGCTGCTTCTTCAGAGGAGGTCATTGTAGAGAAAGCGGACAGCAGCAGAAAAATATTGTTCTCTCTGTAGTTCTTATTTTGTTTCTTAGAGTATTTCTACATTTAAAAACAGAAGGTTGCCCTGTTTCCCTGTTTGATTTCCTCTGCTGCCTTTTTGTTTTCTTTCTTGAATTACTGGAAGGGTAAGGAATGGCAGGGGCAAACTGTCACAACTCCTCAACAGTGACTCTCTGAGGAAGGCTGGGGTTTTTTGATAGATAAGGGCTGTGGGAGAGATAAAAACAAGACTACAGTCTTCTCTCTGTACTCCTCTGATGTAAATGCACCTCACTACCTGACATGCTCCTTTTCACATTTTTCCCACCTGTAAAGCCCTTTCCTGAAACCTTATTGATTCCTTTGACTGGTTCATCCAACTTTTATCTTCTTTCCTGCCTTTCTTCCAGTCCTACGTGCTTTCTGTTCTGCCTCAATGTCAGAAGTCTGATGGAGCTCCTATGCAGAGTAACTTCAGGTCAGTGCAGTTATACTGATACAAATGTCATTATATTAAAAATACAGTTAGGCCCTTGCACTCTTAATTTACTAAATCTTGCTTTCCATAAATGATCTGTTGGTGTTAAGGACTGTTTTTTACAATTTAGTTGGTTATTTTAACAAACTCCAAGCCTACAAACTCTTCTCAATGAATCAGTCTCTAAAAATGAAATTATTATGCTTCTAGATCAGCCACAGAGGAATCTTTCTCCGTTGATGATAGGGCAGCTTAAAATCCTGACCTAAACCAGATTTCTGAAGTTGATACACCAGTTATATGAGATGGGATGAGTCAAGCTGATAATCTCCTCAGAGACTGGCCAAAATCTATTCCAGAAGTAGTTGTGCTTTTTTATACCCTACTGAAAGTCTGCTTCAATTCTTCATGCTCCAGTGTTAGTATCCTTTTAGTTTACTGTCTGATTTTATGTGTGTTCTCTTTCTACCTGTTGTTTTTGCTCCAGCATTGTTCATTAGCCTAAACTGCTATTGCACTTTTCCAGTGCTTACTCTCTTTTGTATTTATAGACATCCATTACCTTTATAGGGACAAGTAGGTGCCTGTTCCATTTTCTGCCTCAACCTTTACTTTGCCACACTAACCCAGCCAAGTTCTGTCAGTCACCTTTTAATAGACAGGCTTTAGAGCCTTTACATCATCTTGGTGACCTTTCTTTTCTTCTGTCCTAATTTGAAAGACTCTTCCTTGAATGTAGGTGACCTGTCTTCTGTATGCATGAGATTTTACTACTACCTTAAAATATTCTTGTTAATCCAGTGCTCCTAGGATCAGAGTTGCCTTTTCTTGGCAGTATTCCACCAGAGGCTGAGTGTGCTTGTATTGACTTGCCTGACTGGCTTAAATATTGCTAGTAGTGTAGCCACAGGGACACAGTGTTCATTAAAAGCTGGAAAAGCTAAGTCAAAATCATGGGGAAATATTTAAGAGCTATCTCACACTGCTCTGCCTGCTGCCACAGTTACCAGGGCTGCATTACGTCAGCTGGCTATAAACTGGATAGCGCAGGTATGAATGTCTAAAGTTATCATTTTTACAGATCCCAGTGATAGTTCTTCACTCTTACCCCTCATCTTTCACTACTAATCCATTAGTGATTTACTTTTTTTCCTCTTCTCCCCATCATCCGGACTCTAGGGCTATAAAGCCTGTTTTGAGTACGTGCAAAACTGTACATGCAGACCTTAGGACTATACTTCTCTTACAGAAATGAAGATAGTGATGATGTGAACAGTACTTCTTGGTAAACCTTCATTTTGAAAGTTTCCTCCCTAGGCAAATCCTAGCTTTCTCATTCCCTCTTTCTTGTTTTGATCTCCTTGTGTTTAGCAGAGTCAAGCAGATGCAGAAATAAGACAACTGGGCACAGCCTGCAACATGACTGTTTAAATACGAATTAGGTTCTACCTTGTGTTCCTTTTCTTATTTTTAAGGTGATAGCATCTGTTCAAGCACACATTCCCTATTTATCAGGAGCAATTTTATCCCTTTCAACACAGAGAGTCACTGGAAGAATTTGTTCAGAGCTGACTGAACGCTATGGGCATGTGATAAATTTTAGGGATACCATCAGCTGAGTCTTTTCTGCCAGCTATACATTCTGTTCCCCAGCATGCTGTCCCTAGCTTTTGTTTGATCTCAGAGTGAGCCTGTCCAGAAGTTTACAAATAAGAAAAAAAAGGGAATTGTCTTCCAGTACCAGCTGAGCTCCCTAAAGTATCTTAACATGGAGTCAAATGGATAACGCAGCACACATGATGGGAGCAATACAAGCAGAGGTGCAGTCTGACACTGATCCTCTGAGCAGCAGCTGGTGCTTAGCACAGCCAAACCACACTCAAGGAGCACACATGAAGTTTTATCATCTCTGTGTGGATAGAACACAAGGCGTATACTCCTTACCTGAAAATATTTTTCAAGAAACACAAACGTTTGACAAGACACTGTTCCTGTGATTACTGATTGTTTTGAATAGTCTGCGGAATGTCCATTTGGGCACAAGATGTGAGCAATGCTGACCTTGATTGAAGAGACTTGACTCTAGTAACAACTTAGCATCCACACGCCTGAAATTTCCTTTCACTATGAAAAAGAGACTTCTTGCTCAGTCTTCTTCTTTAAAAGAATCCTCACTATACATACATACATTTAATTTTATATTCAGTTCACTGACTTGAATACAGAGAAGGTAAAAATGTGATTCAGTGAAAGCATTAATAAGAATATGTAAAAATGTTTTTAGTTAAATAGAGGTAGATGACTACTGAATAGTTATGTTAGTAAAATTCACAGCCTTATTGCATAACATGAAATTCTTTTCAAGTCACAGGAAGTAGCTCTCAAAACTATAAAAAAGGACCTTTTTTCCTTCCGTTTAATCAGCTTTTTGATGTAAAGCCAACACCTTTCACTCTGTTGTTAAAAAAAATAAATTCTGCTATTCTAGAATTTAAACCATGGACTACTGGTACACAAAAACTATTATAGATGCAGTTTATGTCGAAGGGGTATTAGGTTTCCCTTGGAAAAAAAAATCATGGGCAATAAACATTCAAAAGGACTCACAACAACCTGTAGAGTATGTAGCTGATGCCCCCAATTACTCTTTTTCTGCTGCTGCATTCCTACACTCCAGAGCACACCTCTCACCTTTACAGCCATCACACTCCAAACATTGCTTGCACTGAGGAGAATCACTGTTTTGCCTGAAGCAAGGAACATAAGTGTTGCAAAACTGACTCCTCCTCTAATGGGGTGAGCATGTACAAGTACACAGAGTTGTATTTCTCCCAGAGCTGCCAGGCTGAATATTTTGCAGTCAGAGCTCTAAAGCTTACAGGCTTTTTTGTTGTTTATCTTTCCTTTGGGTCTTTCCCCCTCTTTCTTTCTGGATTTTTTCCTTTTTAAATTATATGAGAAACACTTTGAAACGCTGGATTTTCGAGCCCTGTTTTAGGAAGCATTCATGGGCTGGCATGGGTCAACATACATTTCATTACCAGGCAAAAGTAAGTACTGCAGTTAATTCTGTTCCTACTGTATGTTTACCTTACTATAAAGGGTTTGGTGTTGGATGAAGGACAGAGTAGACTGTAGTTCTGTTAGCAGAAATTAAAAACTTACCGAAATAGGTAAAATCGGTTCAGCTTAATATGGTATGGTAAATATCATGTGGCTCACATTCTGAGAAAGAGGAAAAGGATTTTTACTTGTAAGTCAGTGATCTCTCTTTTAAAATATGAAATAAGCTGTGAACACAGAGATGCCACTCCTTCTGTATGTTTTTTTAAAGTGACAGTTGGACTGTGTTTATCATTTTGAAGCATTTTTAATCTGCTTGGTAGTACTAATCTCATTATATTACTGCTTTATATCATTTATGTTCACTAAATAGACCTTATTTTTGTTATTCTTTAATGAAAATATCCTCCTGGAACTCCTATTAACTGCCATCATATCTTCCACTGTCTGATGTTCCCTAGCTATTATTTTATTCTTCTTGTATTACACTCTCCTATGTCTGCACATACATTCACTAGTTATCAGATTCTGTTTTGTGTTATTATCTTCAGAATGTGTTGGTATTGGCATAGACTGGCAGTGAAAGGCTGAAGGGATATGGATCTCAGAGAGAATGGAGAGAAAGGCTGGTAAATTAGCTGGCAAGGAGTAAAGAAAACGATGTGCTTTGATCCAAAGAGCATCTTTTTAGCCAATTTTCCCTGCATTTTATTGAAACACTGTACCATCAACATCTGTAATATTTTCACTATTCCAACAGTCATCAGGGAATTTATTAGTACCCTGGGAATGAATACAGTTTCCCTTGCTATGAGTTCCCTCTAGAGAGCGCAGCAGCCTGCGAGACAGTTGCGTGGATTCTGTGTCCGCGCTGCCGGCATAAGATTCCTGCTGCAGAAATGCCGTGCTGCAGCTATCAGTCTTTTCTTGTTTTGAGAGTTGGCTGGCTTTTGTTGAGCTGCACTAGGCACTCTCCCTAGGCAGGCAGATGGATTGCCCAGGCAGCGAGCAAGTTTAGCAACAAGTAATGCTTGAACGCCTGTGTAGGGAAAGCAGCCATTTACCATGTGCGCGTTTCGCAGCTCCAAGCATCCACAGCAAGTCTGCAGCGTGAACGCACGTCACTCTCCTGTGACAAAGTACAGCCTAGTTAAAGTCCTGCACAAGGACTAACGTAGTCCCCACCATGGCTTGGAGCACACAGACCGTGGAGGGAACAAAATCTGGAGAAACGCAGTTAGCATAAAGCCAGCAAGGAGCAAAAAACTGATAGGTAAACTAGTATTTTTTTGTTGTTTTTAAAATTGATCTGTAAATCTGCCAGACTAA
The DNA here is from genome assembly GCA_013398955.1 of Callaeas wilsoni. Classification (NCBI taxonomy): domain Eukaryota; kingdom Metazoa; phylum Chordata; class Aves; order Passeriformes; family Callaeidae; genus Callaeas; species Callaeas wilsoni. The sequence continues at coordinate 116,371 of VWPU01009915.1, read as the reverse complement.
ATTTTTAAGTCAAAGGTGTGATGCTTTTAAAGGGCAGATTTTCCAGTGTACTGAGCTGGGCAGGATAGTTCAGTCTCAGATTTTTCATCTTTATTTTTCAGAAAGATTTTAAAGTTTTACAGCTATTTACATTGTATTGTCATCATTTTTTGTTGCTCAGCAAAATATACCTTTTCAATGTGTCAAGCATTCATGGCTCTATGTACAATTACTACCCACAGCAAGTGAAGTTCATCTATCAGAAGCAGGGTGTTTGGGAACAAAGGGGGCTTTTGAAAGCTCTGGCCTTCAATTAGAGATTGTGGAAGTTTGACTTCCACACAATTCTTATGGCAGTGAAGCAAATGGAGTTCAGCCACTTCATTCAGCTATATCATGATTTGAGTTGAAACCTCTATCCTTACAGGTGGTTTTCTTCTCCAGACTCAGACACAGGTTAATTACAGACTCAAAGAACACTGGAAATGCTTTTGTTCCTACTACCTCTTCCGTTTGTCTTGTTTGAAACTAAAATTCTGGTATTTCCAGACACTCAAATTTACAAACTCTATATTTTCTATATATTTATGTACCCACATGTACATATCAATACACTTTTGGTTCTTCAGGCAGGATTTTTTAGAGTTTTGTCACAAACTCTTGCTACATAATACCCTTCTTTTGATGTTCTACTCCTCCCTGAAAACCTTAGTTTTCTGTGGCTTCAGCACCACTTTTGTTTCCCATTTATTTCTGCAGTACAGCTGCCTTTCAGAGAGGTTGTAGGGTTGCTTCAGAAGGTAAGATCAAAAGGCAGCTCAGCCTATACCCTAAGTTTTTGTTGTACTCATAAATTGAACTAATCTAATGCTCTAATGACTTCACTTTCTCACTGAACTTTTCCTGACTGTTCTCCTGCAGTTTTTGGGGGGGTGCCTTGTTTGGTCTCCACTTTTGTTGATCTGTGACTGCTGACACATTTCTCCTTAGCCTAGCTCTGAATTAAAAATCTCCTGTCACGTGAGTCTGTACTTAGGCTGCATGGGGAGTAAGGCTAAACTTACTTCACTTGAGACTGATCTTAATCCTTTTAAAGACCCAGCCCATGTTATTTTAATATAATTTATTCACCGGTCAGCTATAGCTGTACCTATTCTGCAATCCTCACTCTCACCTTAAGTTATCGCTGTAGATCAATTTAATTAAACATTATGAAGTCAAGGGTGCAGGGATTTTTAAAAGCTAAATAATGAGAGAAGGAGGGTTTCTAACTGTTTTCCTTCCTATCTTTGATATTGCCTGGTCTCACTGAAGAGGTGATGACCTTGCCCTGAGACCTTGCTTTGTCTATCACAGATAGATACATGTTGGTAATGGTTCTTTTTAACATGAACTTTAATCCTTCTAAAAACTTACTTGTTAAGAAGCTTCCAGGTCCAGCAGGCTATATTTACAACCACTTCTTAGCCCTAAAACTTTAAATCTTCCAGCAGAGCCACTGGTAGCTCCCCTGTTTGCAGCTTGTACCTGCCAAGTGCAGCCATGGCTCTGCCTGACCCTTCCTCTACTGCATGTACCCCATACCTAGCAGAAGCATATGCCCAAGCAAGCAGAGTTGTTCTCGTTTTTGCTGCAGCACTCTAAATTAGTGAATTAAAAATGAGAAAGAATGAACATTCAAAATAAATGTTAAAATATCTCTGCTGTTCAGGATTGCATTTAGGTTGAGTCCTATTGCCATTGTATAGAAGATAGATTATCATTATGATCCCTCTAGATTTACAGATAATGATCTCTGAAAAGATCTCGTTCAGCATATTTGTTACATCTGATATCATTTGTTTTCCTTGTCTTGAGAAATTTTCTAATCTCCTGAATTTTAAACCCCGTACAACCTGAGGTAACCCGAGGTTTCTGGCATGGCAATTCTCTTTCCAAATTCATTGTTCCCTCAGGGCAAAGTCATTCCATATTAACAGTACTTTTAAATTGTCACATTTCCACTTCTGGTGAACATGTGATACATAACATTCCCTGTGAGCAAGTATTTACTGGTTCATAAAAACAGTCAATAAACTTGGCACCGATAATTTTTGAAAACTTTCAGACCTCTAACTGGAGCAAGAACAATCAGGAGCAATCATGATATAAAAATGGAGGGTTTAGAATTCACGACAGATCATCTGTTTGATGAATAGCACATTTTGGATGCTGCTGTATGGTGTGACCCTTCTTTCTTGGACGAAAGAGGAGATGGTCTTTGGAAAAGCAAAGATGACTTGAAGCCAAATCTACATCTGCTCTCAGCCTCATCCAAAAATTGAATTGCTGCTGCTGCTGTTTCTTCACCCCTAAACATTAGCTGGTAAATCATGAGAGTTCAAGAAAGCCAATCCAAAAAGAGTAGGCTTTTCTTTCAAAAGATTCCTTTTACTTAATCATGATGCAAAGAGAAAGAACAATTCCCTTCAGTGATTATAGGGCAAATTTTACCTACCTTACGAAAGGTAGGTGTATCATGATTTTGTGAAGACAGAATAAAAATAGGAAAAAATAGAACGTATGTACTTTAAGTTAATAATAAAGATTAGTCTTTAAAATATCAATATATAAATTACTTGCTTAGATGGAAGCATTAACTAAACTACCTTGTTTAACTAAACCACTAAGCGACCAGGTTCAGTGGTAAAGTCTTGGCATCTGAAGTTAGAATCCTCATGTGGCCCCTTTGTTTTAGGTAACAATATAAAGGATTTTTGTCTAGATAAGGTAATTGGGTATGATCATACTATTTTGTCTTAATATAAGGAAGACAAAAAGTAGTTTCTAATCTAATACTCAAGGTATGTCTTCTTCTCTTTAGGAGAAGCCCTACCTCATAGGCCTTGTATCATCTCTGTATCCTAATCATCATGTATCTGCTTAGCCTAAGTAATGCCAAATTACCCTGAACTCCCTGTAATTATTACTGTTGTATGTTAAAATAGTATTCATACGTAAGTTCACTCTCTAATTATTATTATATACGGTTTCCTAGTTATTTTATGTCTAGCACCTCTCTTCATTACTAGTTTGAGTGGCAGCAGTGTAGACTTCTTTTGTGATTTACAAAAATGAGGCGAGGACAAGATGAGGCTACAGCCAAGGGAGATGTCATTGGTCTCTTAAAGAACAACTTTGGTGCCAGATAGTGCAGGCTCCATTCCTTTGACTCCTGCTGGAAGACCTGACCCTCAAAAGTTTCAGGACCATTGTCACCAGAAGCCCTTCCCCCTATTCCAGCCATACGACCCACTCAGCTAAGAAATGTATCAGATCCATGAGACCTTGGAAGTCCTCCCTTTGTCCACAGGAGTCACGATTTTGTCATGGTCATGGCCATACCCCATGCAATCTCTGAACCCCTTGTACTTGCTGATAACCTTGCCTTTTTCTTTGCCACAGAAGCGCATCAAAGGCCCTGATAGATACACACACCTATGTGCATTTTTGTGTCTTTACAAACACACAGGTGAAAGTGTGTGAAGTGTATAAATGTATGTTTATACATAGTTATTCTTCTTTATGCTATACAAGGATTTTGTTCATAAAGTGTATATGAAAATGTTTTGTAAGAGATAATGAAATTCAGTAAAAATTTAATGTGAGTAGAAAGAAAGCAAAATAAAAGGGAAGTACAGTTCAATGGTGTGGGAGTATGTCAGAGGGAGTGAAGGGACATGGAAAGATCCAAATATGCATTGGGCAGAGGGGTGAGCCTGTGAAGCTGTCCAGGAGGCTGCCACCCAGACCCAGGTCGTCCAAACAACAGACCAGACCTGTGAATCTGACCAAGAGGCTCTCTTCTTCTGCCTTCAAAACTAGCAGGTCACCTTGTGGCGCTGTCCTGCAGCTTTCTCCTATTCTAGAAAATGTAGTTAATATTGCTTACTAAAGTTGAAGGCCAGAAGGAAAAAATAACTTCATGGGAACATGTTTGTAGGGACAAACCTACATCCCAAAATGTTTTCCTAATAAGACCATGTGCATTTGACAGAAGATGGTTGGGCTGGGATTATGAAAGCAATAGTTTGTGTAAGGGGAGGTGAGGCAGCTCTTGTCTACATCTCAGTGTTCCAACACCTACTTGTAATACCATGACAGGGATTATGCTCCATGTATTCCCTTATGCTTATGTTGATGTGGAGTTCATAGCACTTTCTGAAAATACAGTCCTGGCTGAATACACAAAAGACACAGTTTTTCTGTGAATTGTTTTTATTCCTGCTTAGAACCACAGGATTAAAAAAAAGTAAAACAGCCAAAAAACTCAGCTTTGAAAGAAAGGAAATGGTGACAATAGGAGACAAGTCACCATCACCCCAGTGATCAATTAATAAATAAAGTTTCATTGAACATGACTTAAATGTTGCCTAATGTTTGTTTTTCTGTGTGCATGTAGTAAGCAGCGTGTTAATAGACTGCAGCATCTGTTAAAAGACATTTTCTGTGCTCCTGGAAAACTGAGACACTTTAGGAGTTTAAGGCCCTTTTCTGAAACAAGCAATACTGTTATCTGAATGTAAAACAGGTGGTCTCATGTCATGTAAATCAAGACTCACGATATACATATGGCTGTGAAAAAGTCCTTTAGAAATAGCAGATATTTGTGGCTCATTCTAAGCACAATAATAACAGCATTAAGCTCGTTTTAATGGTGGTGAACATATTATCCATTTGTGCCTGGACTGTGTGTCTGAAAGGCAGAATGGGTTCTCAAGTAGCTGAAGCTTTTAAAACCATTTTTTCTGTCTCAGTAATTACAGACCAAGCAGGGAATGGATGTTCTTAAATCAGCCTTCACACAAGCTGTTAAATTAAAATAATTTTCATGTCTTTGTTACTAGTAATGAAGTAGATGCCTCTGTCGCAGATTGCTTTAACAGGGTGCTCAAAACCAAGACATAGGGATGTTTTAGAGCACACAGTTACCATTTGCTACATTGGTATGTTATTGGAGTTTATAATAAAGAACTATAACCACAGCTTCTTCATTACTGCCAGAGTCAGACCCATGTGTGAAACATCCAAGCTGTGCAAGGCATTGGAAAACCGTGTCTGGTAATTGGTGTAAAATTAGAGTAAATACACCTCCACTCAGAAAGGAAGACCATGAGGATGAGATTTGAGAAGAAGATTTGACAGTGGTTACAAACAGATGTTCACAGGTATTAGTTGAAACTGTGAGAAAGGGTCAGATGTACTGTTTGATACACTACAGTCGCCAAGGTATTAAGGGACATTCTATTCCAATGAGCTTTAAAAAGTGAGCACTACTGAGGGCAAAATTAAAAAGTTTCTAACAGTAAAAAGATGAGGGAAGAAACAGCTGTTTGTAAAGGGGTGTTGCTTGCCCTAGAAATTTAACAGCTGGATAAAAGCCTCTCAAGTCCATGCTGTTTAGCATCTCTAGGGATGTTTAGCAGTTGGAGCCAGACTGGGAGAAGAAGAAGGATGGTAAACCACAGTTTTTACATCATGCTCTCCAACAAAGCTTGCACCAAAATATCCCAACAAAACGCCAGTTTGAACTTTACCAAATAGCTATTCAAAGCCCCTGGAAGCCGTCAGGGCAGTGGGAGGTGAGGTTAGCAGAAATACAATACCCAGACAGCTGGAATAATATTAATAGTGCTGCTGGGTAAGACATGGCATTATTCTTTGCGGCAAGTCCATTATTCATCCATATGCATATTGCTGGAATGTATAAACACTTATTAGCTCCAACAACAGAGCTTTAACTGTTGACCAGCCATGGATCTGGTCTTCAGTCTTGCAATTAGGAAAACAGAGCTTAAAATGGATGAAAATTCTTGTATTTTTTGTACAGCCGGGAAGCTAGCATGTTTTTTGGAAACTTCTGCTGGGGTTGCGAGTGACAGTTTCCCTTTTCATTGACATGCCTGGAAGGTTTTCATTTCCCTCTACCTCTACACCAAACATTGTTGAGTACCAGCTGGTTTGAGATTTATTAGTCCCATTCTTATGTTGAGTTCTGGAAAATGGTAATAGCAGTGAGCTCGTTGCAGCAACACAGTACAAACTGCATTATGTGCCAGTAAACCAAACTCATTTTGATAGAGAAAGCACTGGAATAAATACAAATGAAAGCAAGTGTGTTTTATTTCACAGTGGAAAGGAGGTTGTGAATTTAATCTGTTGACCTGGAAGGTTCTGGTATTTTAGCAAAGTCACCATATAGTAAAGAATAAGTAGTAAAGGGAGTAAAAAAATGATTAAAAGGACCCCTCCTTGTACATGAATTAATAAACATCCCAAGTGGACTAGGAGCTGTATTCTACAGCCTCTTTTCAAAAGCTGTATGATTTTTCTCAAGGAGTTTGGGAATTATTAAGCCACATGTTAAAAGCATGGCTAAAATCATGGCCAGGGAAGTGATCAGATAAATCTCCCAAGCAGCTGTGGCCAAGTTGAAGTCTGGCAAAGCAGGAGGTCTCTAGGGTTGTTGAGAGACACATCATGGCCCTGAAGGGCTGTCCTTTCTCAAACCCTTAAAAGGAAAAGGATGGGTAGTGCTCTGTATTCCAGCCACCAGAAGAAGTAGAAGAATAGTAAACTCTACTGAACACTAGGAAAAATCCAAGAAATAGAGAGGAAGATGGCCCATTCTACCACTAGAAAAGGAGATATGTTTTAACAAGGCTGCTTTTTGTCCATAGCTGCTCAGAATAATGTACTAAACCCACACTGGATTTGTCTGAAGTTGCCCCAGTGCAAGCAGGCATCACGAAGAGCTTGTTCCTTGAGATGCCATTGCTGTCAGCTGTAACACAATTTGCCCCTTGGACTAGAGTGGGAAAAATTGTGTAGGTCTGAACAATTGTCATGGATCTTTGCAGCAAAATTGTTGAAGAGTGAGCCTGAGGAACTATGTGTTGGCTACTTTCAGCCAGCTGAATGATAGGTTAGGAGACATCCTGAATTTGTAAATCCAGTCTGCTGTGTAAGGTATGGGTGTCCTCGAAGCTGCCTTCAGGAGTTCATCTTTTGTCCTAACAGGAGCCACATATACTGCTGTACCGTGTGCAGGGGAGGCCTTTCGGTAAGTGTAATCCCCTGCCCTTGCCGTTGTCACACTGGGTAATTTGTGTTTGTTTCAGAAATTTCATCACATCTATCTCTTAACCAATGGATTTGTCTCTTTGGGGAAAACCTGTTGCAAACTCTTCTTAATGCCCCTGCACATGTTCCTGTAAAGTTGAATTTTTGTTCTGGTTTTCCATTTTAGTAGGCAACATTGTCTGTATCTTGCAGCACAGCACAGAATCCAAAGACTGACCAAGTAACACTCTACAGTAATCTGGTTGGGGCTTCATTAGTCGTGTTAAATGGTGTTTGTGTATCTGTTTTCTCTTCTTTTTTTTTTTCCTATTCTTATTTAAACTTTGTTATTGGTACCTCTTACTAAGCAGTGTGTAAACTTTTGCAAGTATAAATTAATTTATAAAGTGCATGCATTTATAAATATTTATGCACACCTTACTGTATGTATTTTAGAGATATTGACATGTCACCATACGGGGCTGGACCTGCAGCAGAAGAAAGTGGGCACAGCACTTGCCCTGTCCTACCTTGTGTGAAACTGTTCTGACCCTAGAACCTAAAATAAGCCAGGGGAAAAGGGAGGCAAAATGTTTTCTTTAGACAACAGAAGACATGGTCAGCTGTTTCTGTAGCCTGTTAGCAATTAGTATCTTCTGTGCAGATTTTTAACAGATCTTTTTTTAGCTGTACCCTCTCTGTGTTGATCACTTGATTATAAACTGCTGTAAGACACTGAAGTAAATCCATCACATGTAGCATGGAGATAAGTAACAGCAACACAGATTCCCACTGAAATGAAATCGTCTCAGAAGTGCTCTGGTTTCCTTCTAAAGAAGGTAACAAGATTCCAAGAGAGAAGTCATGTCATATATCTGCACTGTGATCAGGCTTTCAAGACAGTTTCATGAAATTTTCATAAATTAGCTAGAAACCCGTAGTCTATATGAAGGCACTGTGCAGGATGGCCAGTCCTTGGAAGACAATTTACAACTGGTTATCAGTGGGTCACTGTCAGAGCAAAGGGGCAGATTGAAACCAGCTGCACAAGCTAGCTCCTTGGGGTGGCAACTAATCTATATATTGTTAGTGACATGGATAGTATTATACCAGTATTATACTGGACGATGGAGAAAGGAGAGGGACTTTAGCTTCTTGGAGAAGAAGAAGAGAAAAATGTTATTTTTATATTATAATTGCTGTATGGTTTCTGATAAATAAAAACTTGCTTAGTAGAAATAAGACTAAGGTGCCGCTCTGAAACACAAGTACACAACTGCGCAAATATGGGACTGAGGTAAGCAGGGTTCAGGAAGGTAGTTGGTGTTGTGAGAGCCTGGGTTGCTAGTGATTAATGACTCAAACCATGCAGGTGCTGTGAGAGACTGGACTATTGGTGCTAAGGGCTCAAACAATTGGCTGAGTGCTTTGCTAGTGATGCACTGAGTGCAGAAGGGTGTGCACGCTTGGGGCTACAAGCTGGGTTTCCAGATAGTGCAAGAGACTGATAAAAGACGAATCTTGAGACGGGGCATAAGTCCTTCTTATCATGCCAGTGTCCTCACTTACATAATGACTCATCTGTGAAAGCCCCCCTCCAAAGTACCAGGATAGTCACATGTAAGATGAAGGAATTCATCTTGGCTGATGGGCTGTAATGGGCCATGATTGATTCAGCTACAATGGTAAGAGACAGCTGCAACATTTTAGAAGATGTCAAAGACTCATGAAATGTCCCGTGATCCAGTGTTACATCACCTAGGGGAGGTACAGGGGGTGTTTCAATGTAGCCTCAGCATAATATAAAACCCATGGACCTGGTGTTTTTTGGGCTCTTTCCGTCCACCACTTGATGGCTACAGTCTGCAACCATCATCTCAACAAGACTGCAACTACTGAGAAGACCAGAAGAAGAGCAATGGGACATTATTGGAGTCTATGAAGTGGTGATATTTTTTCTACTTAATCTGTTTCTCTGTCACTTTCTTTCTCCCCCTTCTTTTCCCCCCAACTCTCTCTCTCGCTCACTCTCTCTCTCTCTCTCACACACACACACACACTTCCTAAATAAATAAATAAATAATAAAAGCTGTACTGTTGACTTCAGAATATGGTCTCATTTGCATCTTAATTTGAGCAGAGGGACCTCTCTAGTAATTTTAATAATCAGATCTTAACAGGTATAAATGAAGGGTTTAACACTACAAAAGAAGAACAGGAGTCAATAACATCATCCTGCTGTGCAAAAAGTAAATACCATGCCAGGATTTACAAATGGGAGTGCGGTTTGAGTTGTGCAAAGTGTTTCTCTTATTCCCGTCAATATTTTCAAGGCCTCAGCTAAAATACTTCGTGTTTCAGAGGCACAGTGCTTCAAAAAAGATAGACGAGAAGTCTGCAGCAGAGTAAGAACATTTAGAGATCTGGAGAATGTGGCATATGAGACAAATAATCAAGACTGCTACATCTAAATAAGAGAAGATATATTTGAAGTGTTCAAAGTACTGTCTCTCAGCTCTGCAGAGAGACAGGAGCAGTCTGTTCTTCTGTTGCTTTTAGGCTGCAAAAGAAGTACTTGGATTAAGTTGTAGAAGGCACGATATAGAATAGATATTAAGAACATTTTTTTAATAAAGATACTAAATCAGTAGTCTGCATTGCCTAAGGAGGTTTCAAAATTCCCCTAATTGGAGGCTTTTAAGAATAGATTAAGCAAATCTAAAGAATTATATTGGCATTGTTGATCCCTCCTTAGGGCTCTTGGGGTCTAGATGGCCTCGTGAAACCTCTTCTAGTCTGAATTACTGAGAAGCTTTTTTGCATTAAATTATTAGGTTTCACATTATTTGAAAAAGAAAATATATCTTTGATGTTTGTACTGTGCCTAGCAAAGCAATTAAATCTAGAGGCTCTGGTCATCATAGAAACTGTACAGTAATAATGATGTCTAATTAGCATGCTGTGTGGAAATGTAACTGTAAAGCTGTGATTCCCTGTGCTATCAGTGATGTGGTGGGTTGACCTTGGCTGGCTGCCAGGTGCCCACCTAAGCCATACTGTCACTCCGCTCCTCAGCTGGGCAGGGGAGAGAAAATAACAGAAGGCTCATGGGTCAAGATAAAGACGGGAAGAAGCATTCATCAACTACTATCATGTGCAATTTGGGTAAATTAATTTATTGCTTAATAACACAAGAGTAGAGAAATGAGAATAATAATGAGAAAACAAAACGAAAGAAAAAAATCTCCCCATTCCATTCTCCTTCTTAGGCTCAGGTCCACTGTTTATTTCTCTGTCTTCTCCAGAGTAATACAGGGGAACAAGGAGTGGAGGTTGTGGTCAGCTCCTCACACATTTTCTCTGCTGCTCCTTCTTCCTTATGCTCTTTGTCTGCTCCAGTGAGGTGTCCCTCCCATGGGAGACAGTCCTCCATGTACATCTCCAATGTGAGTACTTCCCATGGGTTGCAGCTCTCCACAAACTGCTCCAGTTTGGGTCCCCTCCACACGGTACAGTCCCTCAGGAACAGGCTGCTCCACTGTGGGCCCCTTGTGGGGTAACAAGTCTTGCCAGCAAACCTGCTCCAGGGTGGGCTGCTGTCTCCACAGGCCACAGGTCCTGCCAGGAGTCTGCTCCAGCACGGGCTTCCCATGGGGTCACAGCCTCCTGCAGTCACATCCCCCTGCTCCAGCGTGGGGTCCATTCACCTCCTTCACTGATCTCAGTACCTGCAGAGCTGTTGTTCTCCCACATTCTCATTCCTGTCTCTGGCTGGAGGTGATGCAGTTTTTGTTCCCTCTTTATAAATATATTTTCCCAGAGGTGCTACTCCCTTCACTAATCCTGGCGCTCAGCTGTGGCCAGAAGTGGGTCCATCCTGGAGCTATTGGCTCTGTTGGCCACGAGGAAAGTTCCTGGCAGCTGCTCACAGAGCACCCCCTGTAGCCACTCTGCTACCAAACCCTTGCCACACAAACCCAATACAACCATATTTCAGAATTACCTGGCATCATTCAAATTATCTTGGTTAGTCTGAACTTTGCTGGAAACTGTGGCAGTGACTGGTATAGGTAAAAATCTTTTTTTGGTATTAGTACATTACCTGTGCTAGAAATCAGTCATGGTACCCTCTAGTTTATGATTTTAGTATGTTCTTGTTACTGTAGTCACAAACAATATTTAAGTCTAGAATGGTTGTTATCCATATCATATTTGTGGGGCCTTTAGTGTTTCAGAGCACTGAGAAGGAGGTACTCAGCTCAGCTGCTTAGTAAGGTGTATCCCATTGAACTCAGGGGTCTCGTGATGTCCAATCTGTTATGAAATGTCTTCATTAAAATGAATTTTTTTAGGCACTCTTTTAGACTCTGTCTAACTAGTAAGACTGTATTAACAGTATAGCCTTTATGTGCCACTGCCTCTGCCATTTACTGGCAGCCATAGTCCAGAAGAAATTACAAGGCTTTATGCTGAAGAACTACAAAACAAAAACTTTGCAAACCAGAGCAGTTTAGAGCAGGCAGCAGATGGAAGTGGGAAGCTATTTACAGTACACAGTGATGTTGCACAACAGTTTTTGGAAGAAAATGTGGAAAAGAGTCTTTCATTAACTAAAACTGTAAAGGGAATTGGCTACATTACACAGTGCTAAAAACTAGCATATATTAGCCCCTGTGGAGAGTTATATTAATGCAGTAATACATTAGTATTACTTAAATTATTAAGTGCTCAAGCTAATTGATTCAGAACTAGCTGGTTTATATATGAATGGCACTGATACTGACAGGTAGACAGGCCAGAAACATTTTGTGTTTCAGACACAAGAAATCTGAATATTATTTCACAGCAACAGTGTAACCGAGGGGTGAAGCTGATGAGGTAAAGAGGTGCTTTTAAAGCAAATGGTGTTTTATGACACTCAGGTCTTTTGAAAGCATCACCTGACCCCATAAAAAGCATCAAGGGGAGAGTGCAGCTATTGAATTAGAGTGTTTAATATCTGGTTTGATAAACAAATTCTGAACTCAGTTACAAGTTATTTTCATTTTTTAAAAAAAACATAGTAGCCTATTTAAATGATTTTATAATTCTTCTAAGACTGAACTCTTCTCTTTTCAAAACAAACTTCTGTGTTTCTTTGTTTCATCCTTGTGGTTCTTAATATAATTTTTAACCAGAAATTTTAGCCAAAGTAGTTGAGAGACCAGGGCATTCATTCTCATGGATTTTTAGAGATTCAGCTCCAGATCCTTGCTTTCTTTCAAATTTAGCCTATATCTTTAATAAGTTATGTTTCAGTTGATTTATCTTATCCACTAGAATAAAAGTACTACGATACCATTTTTTTTCCAATTTGAAAGAAATCTGAATAGCCACTCTGGAATCATTTCACTTCACATCACCAAGCAGTTAACAGGTGTTAATGTCTAATATTAATGAAAATGAAATAGTTTCATTTCTTCTGTCAGTAGTTTCACTCTTAATAAATAATACTGTATTAATGGTAGCAAGGACTCTGGCTGTCCAGATTACAGATGAATGTTTTTGCTGCTGTACTATGTTCAGCATTTTGCTTTCTGGTTCATTTATTGTTTAATAACTCTTCAAAGAGGAATAGTTTGAACAGGCTAAGTTGAGATACAGAAGTTGAGGCTTGTCCATAATGCAGTAGTAATGGCATTGGATGGGGTTTGAGAAATGACAGAGGATCACTGGACTTTTTAATCTAATCATGCCTATTCTTGCTGGAGGCCATGACGAAGGTCCTGTAAAGAGAGGTAAAGAAAGAGTGGACATACATAATTAGCTGTGTCTGACTTCATTTCTGCAGTGCATTCTGTGCAAGCAAGGAGTAGTGTAAGGAGGAAAAGTTATTTAATTTAGGAAGGACAGGTTGTTTGCTGCTGTATTGTAGAAAATTAACTGTAATGAACACTTTGAATCTCAAGAAGAGCTGGATTCCTATATAAGGTTGTTAGGAGTGAGATAATCTAGTGATGGGGCCCATTAAAATCATAGTGTATTATGAAAGTAGGACAAGCATTGTTGTGAACATTTGGGGGGAACAGGGAAGGAAATACAAAAAGATATTTTTTTAAATTACATTCAAGTGGGTTTTAGAAATTGCTACAAAGGAAAGCAATCCAGAAAGTCTGGGACATAGAAATGGACATGGCTCAGAGATTTGTATGCTTGATAAAAATTGGGTAGTCTAAGTTTGGAGGATGGAAGCAACAAGGCACCACCAAAAGTGTTTTGGAAGATTGCTAATGCATAATGAGGAGTATTTTCTTTTTTCTTTTTGTGGAATTAAGGGACAGTACAAAAGTATTTTGTCAGGGCAATACAGAACTGTTGAAGGCAAAACTTTGATGAAGCAACTTACCTAGATTGTGTCCAAAGAAGCAGGGTCAGGATATTCCAGAGCACCTCCCACTCAAGTGTTCATATATGATATAGAAGATTAAGTAAGACATCATCAGAACAAGATAGATTTTCTTATAAAAAGGGGGAGACAACTATTTCACCAAAGCCAGGAGCTCTATAGTTGAGGAAAAGAAGACTTGCATTTGGGTTCTTGATCTGAATCAAGAAGCAGAAGGTCTTGAGTCTGTATTTTCTATAATCTACTATTATGCTGTTTGAATATTTGGGAAAACGTTCTTTCTTAAATGGAACAAACTTGTAATGATCTTTGTTTACCTTCTTCAAAGCTGAATCTATCGAAGAGCAGTGAAAGCTCCGCTTCAAACTGCAGCCCTGCCAAACAATCTCACTTCTCTACATCTGTTAACAGCTGTTCCTCCCATGTCAAAACTCAGGTTTGTGTTCCATTCCACAGTATCCCAAAGTACAGCTCTGAGTGGTCCAGTGCCAAAGTCTTGAAACATGGTCCTTTACAGTATACAAATTGACAGATCAGTGTACACCAAAATACACCGTTTTCACTGTCACAGAATCACAGAATCATTTAGGTTGAAAAAGACCTCTGAGATCATCAAGTCTGTAGCAGGGCATGTTGCCCCCACAACAAGAGCTTATCTCTTGTTTGTTATCTGGTCAGATAACTCGAACAGGACAAGCTGTCTTGTAGTGAGGTATTCTGGCACCATGGGGTTAACAATGATCTGGCATCTCCCAGCTGCCAGTAAACATCTTACTGTCACAGAGAGATCTGGAAGATAAGCTGGATTTCTGACTGACAGACACTTCACTTTACAAACTATAAAAGCTACACCGAAACTTTCACAAAGCAGAAATATTCTACACATTCCCTGGAAATGTGTGGAGTTTCTCAGCCTGAGCAGGGACGCTCACTTCGCGGTTACTCCTCTGAGGCTGAGTGAAGGAATCTGTGTCCATTATTGACATTTCGGTGGTAAGTTACATTTGGCCCCTAATCAATACTGTTTCTTTTTCTAGCTTTAATACGGGTGCAACCTTGTTGTTGTGCACTCTTTTATGTTATGCTGTAATTTATGAGTAGTTCTTTTTACTTTTATACTTTGCAGTAAGTAACTCAGATTAAGATCATTTGTCTGTTATCTATGGTCTGTTTAATAGATAATTTATTTTATAAATAGACCTGATCTACCTTCCCTAGAACTTGCGTGCCAGAGTGATTTCTTAAATTTAAGCAGTTGCCAAAAATCTGAGGCTAAGGCAGGGCTTGTCTGAAGCTCCCTCTCATCTTGTGGCAGAGTCCAACCTATGTCCCAACACCACCGTGTCAACCAGACCTTGGCACTGAGTGCCACATTCAGTCTTTCCTTAAACACCTGCAGGGGCGGTGGCTCCACCACCTTCCTGGGCAGCCCATTCTAATATCTAATCACATTTCTGTGAGGAATTTCTTTGTAACATTCAACCTAAACTTCATCTGGAACAACCTTAGACTATGTCCTCTTGATCTGCCACCAGTTGCCTGATTGAAGATGCTGACCCCCACCTGGATACACCCGCCTTTCAGGGAGGTGTAGAGAGAAATAAGGTCCCCCTTGGGCCTCTTCTGCTCCAGGCTGAACACCCCCAGATCCCACAGGTGGTTCTGACAGGACTTGTGCTCCAGGTCCATTCCCCTTCTCTGTTACTGCTGAGCAGATCCTGGAAGCAAAGGAATTAGGAACACCTGATTGCTGTTTCCTGACTCATGCAAAAATTAATTTACAAGTTCAGACCAGAACACTGGAATGCTCCAGAAGGAGGAGGAAAGTGGCTCTTTCTCCTCCCTTTTCCTGTCCCTGCAGTGCAGGGTCAGCTAAGCAGCTGTATTGGTGTTCATCATTGTGTTGTAGAATTAAACCCCTAGCATCTGGAAGAGAGGTCACTGTAACCTACACTCTTTGTGTAAAGAGTGTCTGAGTTGAGGACTGTTACCCTGTTGCTGGGGAGCTGCTGCCTTAGTTCTGACCCCTGATAGTGGATAGTGCTTAACACAAACCTGAAATTTTCATTTTCTATATACATAGAGGAATCACAACTTTATGTGGACTATACATCCAAAGACAGGTAGCCTAGAGCGTATGGGCTAGATTCTACAAATGGAAGATAATTTTTGTTGGATCTGTAGGACTTTGTTCCCCCAGATAATTTTTTCCACCTGACCTTGAAACTTTATTTTTCTGACTATGGGAAGACCAGTAGCCACAGCTTAAGGATCAATACCATGTTCCCAAATTTTTTTTTCTCCAGTTTTGGTCTGGTAGCAAAGCAAAGTAAGGATTCTCACTGCATGGGGATCCTTGCTGTTACTTGAGAAAAGTTGCTCTTTATGTCTTTAGCTGATTTTAATCCCCAGCAAAATCTCTCCGTTATTCTCTCAAATAACATCTAAGTTTTCCCCGCTCACGGAGGAGTGTGTGGCTACTTTCTGTGCTTTGGATAGCTGAGCCAAAGGTCACCCAGGCTTAGAAGCTCTTCAGTTTTGTGATGGACCCTTTTTACAACTCTTGCCTAGTAAATCCATGAAAGTCTGGTTATGTCATCACAGTTGTACTAGGATTTATAGCATCAACTGTTTTCATTCAAAGAGGCATGAGGGATTATTGTTGCAGGTAATAGGCAATACTCATGAGTACCTGAAAAATGTCTTTACAGTATTTGCATTCTTGTTTTGCTTTTCAGCTCACTGCTGTCAAGAGACTGCTGCTTACTAGGTTCAACAGGTCATTGACTATGTAGCGGCAGTCTTAATGGATATAAACAAGCCATTGTCTATTTGAACAGACATATTTTAATAGTACTTTGATAGCAGGCAGAAAAAACTAGTTTTTCATTGTCTTTGACATTTTTACCTTTTAGCTACATCTTCATAGCAGAACCAAAACTTCACAGGGATTATCCTTAGTGTTTGCCTGAAACAAAGTGCTTTAAACAGATGTGGTTTAAGTGTTATTGCATAAGAGTTCAAACCATTTCCATTTCCTCCCTTATTGTTTGACTGATATTCATCTGATTTGCTCAAGGAGATAAAAAACCAACAAAAATAATCAGCTCTGCAGAAAGAAAAGTGATTAGTTTTAGTTCCTTGAACTGATTCATTGCAGATTTACTGGAGTAATCTAAACGGAGTACTGGAAATGATGCTAAGAGAAGTAGAAATACCTGGAGTTTATTGGTCAGGACTGCTGAAATTAGTTAAAGAACTGTACCGTATAAACTGACGTAACTGTTCAGCATCATCAAGAAAAGACTAGAAGAAAATTACCCCCTACTACAAAATATGAACTTTTTTTCCCATCGGTTGACATCTGTAATTTATGAGTAGGCTGAAGCTTATTCTAACAATCACTGTCTGTAGAGAGAAATTTCTTTTGAAAGTGGATGTCCGTTAGCTATGCTGACCCCCTTCTCTTTTAGAGCCGGAGTAATTCTGTGTGTTGAAATCCTGTGCCCTATTTTGTTTTATAACTCATACCATGCTTTAGGTGTTTTCCTCTGTTCTAATCCAAATAAGGAAAAAGTTAATATTATATTAAGTTTTATGAGAATAGCTTCAGACTGGTATAACTAGAATGATTGCCTCTCCTTTGCTCAAAATGTCTGATCTCTTTCCTAACTAATAATCTCAATCCTGTTGTGCTGCCAGAATGAAATAAGCACCTATATGGTTTAATCTTCCTCTTGAATGTGGAGCAGTCAGTGTCCAATGACTGATGACTGGCAGCTCATTAACTCCCGTATTAGCTGCCTCATGGGAAAAATTAAACGAGATTAAATCAACAAATTAAGGAGTTTGTTGCCATTTATTCATTTCTTTATTTCAGCTGCATAATTTTAATGAGTTAGTTATTTACTTTCCTTGCAGTTCACGTCCTCCTACTATTGGCATTAGTGTGGGTTAAGCTGAAGCAAGAAACATTTTAGTAAATCAATGTCATGCTAAGAACAGTTTCATCAAGTTTGATGAAGCACTGGTGGATTAAAAACTCCCTTTGGCTGGCTCAGTTCTGCTGCTTCCCCCCAAGAAGCCTCCCGTGTTTCGCTTGGTGGGAGGCTGTCTTTCCGTGCGCCCCGAGAGTCGGGCCCGGGCGCCCCGGCTGGCAGGAGGGCTGCTGATGCGGCATGGCAGCGCTGCTGAGCTGGCGAGCAGCGCAAGGGTTAGCTCCGGGCTTTGGTTGAGGGCCCAAGGCCGGCATGAGCGTTCCAGTAGCTGGGACACAAACACAATGCAGGGCAGCAGCCACCGGCCTGCCAAGCGCCCTGTTCCGCGTGGGGCAGATGACGCGTCTGCCCCTCTCCGCCTTTTGTTTCCCCGTTGCCTTGGTCCCCAGCTGTGCTGGAGGGACTCGCCTCAAGAAGTCCGTCATATGTTGGTTTTTTTTCCTTTAGAGAATGTGTTAATGCAAACATTCTGGGACATTTTACAAAGCAGATATCTTACCCTGTAATACATCGACTGAAATCAAGTGGCATGACTTGCAGAAGCTCTCTTCTGTGTTGCCTAAAATAGAAGGCCAGAGTTAAAAATACATAGACTGTATTTCTCTGTGTTAATTTTACAGACAAACAGAGGCCGTCTCTTAGTATAGCTAGTTGAAGAACGCCACAGGCAGGGCACTCGATACAGTAAAGCACCATGCCAGCAAAAAATGAAGATTGCAGGTGCAGGGAAAGTGCAGTTTGTTCAAGAGTCCAGTTAAAGCTGAAGGTAGAGATCCCCTAGAGATATACCAAAATAATACTGATTTACAAGTATGCTTTCTGCTAGAAAACTATTAACTTACATAATCTTAAATCTCTAAAGATTAAAAATACCCTGACACTTTTACGATTGACCAGAATTTGAAAGTAAATTTGATGAGAAGAATGTATATTTAAACAACTGCATTGTTCTTTGAAAAAAGATGGATCATGGTGAATCTTATAGGCTAGCTCTAAGGGCTGATCTTGTTGTTCTAGTTATAAAGAAAAATAAAATGAAAAATCATTCTATTCTGAGGATTTTTGGGTGTTCTTAAAATTTTCCACTGGATATTTTTATGAGAAATAACTTATTTTCTTCTTAATTTAAGTATATTTAAGACTTTTTTAATAGAAAAAATGGCTTTTCACAAGCCTTTAAGGGGGCTCAGTACTCGTAAAGTTTCATCTTGTCCTTGAGTGGTTTCAAATATATTGTTGTTTCTGTATTACATTCTCTAATCCTCTCAGCTCCCACAAAAATGGGACATGATCTAGCAGGCAGAAGCATTAGATGTAGGTGTAGTTCTTTTGATTTCAGTGTAAGAACATAGACAAGCCAACTTCTTCTTTTTGCAGAATTGGGCTTTGCTGGATCAGAATAGGTTACAAGATCTAATGCAGAATAGCTAAAATTTAGATTACATCAGTTGTTTCTTAATTTGATTTTGTTAAGCCATAACAAATCCAACTTGGAAATGAATACTAAAGCTCTTCTTAAGCTATAGGGACCACTTTAAATCCCAAAGCATGATCTATTTGTAACGGTTCTTGAAGTTTTGAGTTACATTAATTATATTAAGTGCAGAAAAATACACACTAAACCTCCAAAGACTATAGGGTTTCTTAGACGTGTTCCCAAAAGATCTCTGGAGAGAGCTATACTGCATTTGCTTCTTCCTGGTTAAATCCTGAAGATGGAAGAGAAAACGAAATCACACGGAGTTAACTGGCCAACAGTTGTCATGAAGGTAAATAAAGATGGGAAGGAGGTAATCATATGTGGTAGCTGGGGTCACACCATGGCTTAGAGCTCTTTGTACAGGACATGAAGCCTGGTTAGGTACAAACCAGTAGGTAGCAAGTGGTGAGTAATGAAAGTAATGTTTGCAGAGAGGAGACTGTCGCTGACTCAGAACTGCTGAGACAACGAGCAGCTTCCACGATAGCAACACTCTTTCAGTGCTGAGCATGATTCTCCCCCCCCAGGATGAGTTATCAGGGATGATGACAAGGACTGTATGGTAGGCATCCACAGGGAGAAGCAGGGCACAGGCTGACAACTGACATGGCATATTCTTTGTGCCAATTGACAGGGGGAAAGCCACAGCACTGCACTTCAGCCAGGAGCTTTGGAGTCAAAGAAGGTTTCTGAAATCAGTGGAGACTGCCTGAGAACAGACCGTGGTAAAATCAGTTACTTCTGCCCTTTCTCTGGATGAAACGGATTATGTTGAGTTACTTGATTAAGTGCATGAAATGTATTAGCCTCAACTGTGCAAATAGTACTGCATGTTCTGATTTTTTCCTTTTGTCCTTGAACTCTGTGTCTGCAAATAACTTGGGATTTGTTTACGTAATAAGAACTAGGGTATGTGGAGTTGTTGGATAGAATTCACCCTACTGTGAGTACCCCATTAGAAACTTAAGCTGTGGGCAAACTACTGCTGACATAAAATTCATATTTGCCTGGAGTTACAAAATATTTCTGTATTATGCTATTACCAAAAATTTATATAATCGTACAACTGAGTTTTAAATGCAGCATTACCCTAAGAAAGATAATTTCCAGTGTTTTAAGTTAAACTGTGAGGCAGGTACATAAGTATTGGAACAAACAACCTAGATGTTAGTAAGTATCCACTATGTTTTGTGTTTAATGAAAAGAAGCACAGAGTTGAAAGGAAAGTCTGAAGTGGAAACTCTTGCAAAAGCACTTCAGACTTTGTTAAGAAGCAGATTTAGGATCAAGTCCTCTTAAAAATTATTTGCAAGTAAGTTTAATTCAGTGTAGTAAAACTGCATGTGGCTTTGAGCTGGATGTGTTATTTTGCTGATTTATTGATTTCTTTTTCCTTTCAGGTAAACACACTACTACATCTCTATATGTAGGCAATTTCTTTCTAAGTATTTTCCTCACATTTATGTAATGAAGTTGAACAAGCAAAGCCTGAAAGGCCATCTGAAAACTTTGTGTTTCTTTATAAACTAGTATCACCAGACAAAAAGCTATTTTTTTATGATAATTCGTTCTCAAAAGAGCTGTGTGTTTGCTTGGCATTTTCATTTTGATGTAATCCATGTAACTTTGTGGGTTTTGTGAGAATTTTATTCCTTGAACAGAAGAAGCAAACCTGAGTATATAACTTGAAACTGTATATGAGAAATCAGACATTTCAGGTTTTTTTACAAAACACCAAACATTTGCTTTTAAAATTGCAGAAGATTTTGATGGAGCTGAAATGATTAATTGATAAACATCTGGGCTAAAGCCAGCTTTTGTAAGACAATACCAGATCTGAGAACCACAAAACCAAGAGTGTTTAGACACAGTGACAGCAATCCAGGCTGCTAATACAAAATATACTTCCTACCGATCTTACAACAGTGCCCAAATTGCTAACACACAGCAACACACTGAGTCGGGTTTTAACATTGTTTTTCATTTCATAAATGCATACAGATTTCAGTAGATGTTTAACTTTTCTCCAGAATTGGTTTGCACAGTTATAAATCACTTGGAGTTTGTAATTTTTAAGGTTTTTGCACAAGATTTCTTTTCACAGATGATTTGGTGAGCTCCCAAGTCACCTACTAATGTTGGGTAATGGGGAACCTCCATCACATAATTGTGTGGAAGTGGTATAAGAAAACAGAGCATGTAATAATAAAATCTGTTCTCAGATATTACAAGGTGACTCAAGAATGTTGTGTATATAAAATCTATATTAAAGGAGATGCTGGGAGAAAATTATGCAGACAGCTTTGTACTGGCTAGAGTAATTTAGCATATATGAGAAACTTCAAAATAGCTCTGACCAGAATGAAATGTTGCAGCAATTTGAGCCAGACTGATAACTGTCTGTGTAGAAGTGCAGTAAATCTCATCCAACTTCAGTAAAACATGTTTTCTTTACAGATAGGAAACTACGAGTTTGAGAAGTGGGATTTAGAAAATAATTTGTAGGACTGTACCTCTGTACGTAACACTACGGAAGGAAAGCTCTTGTGTAGGAGACGGGTAGCTCTGAAATTCCTCGTGATAAGTGTTTGATCTGAGTCTTTAATACTTGTTAAAATCAATAACTGAGATTGGACTAATAAAAAAAATTACAGTTTCAGCCAGCAGTGCATTAGTTGGAAACACAGGCAAATTACTTTGACAAGCACAAGTCTAGGAGTGCTGGCCTGATGTAGCTGAATTATTTCTAGTGGAATTAGAGGAGTGTTAATGATGTTATTCAAAGTTCTAGTGAAGACGTCAAAGTAATTTGTGAAGTTCTGCTCATTCTCATTCAAGGAACATGAATTAAAATTTGGTCAGGTGCAAAGAAAGCTTCTATTCTTACTATTCTAGTAGCTTTTCTTACAAGAAGATATCACAAAAATAACCTTTTTACCCTAGCAAAAAAATACAAGAAGAAATGAAATCATAGAATGGTTGGTGTGGGAAGGTACCTTTTAAGATCACTAACTTCCAATCCTCTGTACTACGGGCAGGGATATCAAAGCCCCATCCATCCAATTGTCTGCCATCTGTGAGGGGGTATATCTCTCCATAACATGTTGTAGAGTACAGAAAGAATGGCAGGAGGAGACTGTTACACTAAGGGCAGAGAGGAAATGAAAATGTAAAACTCTGATCTGAACCATAAACAAGCAGATGTAAAACAGAGAATAAACTTTAGTGGGAAATTGGAAGATTATTCTTTTCCATTAAAGCAATTAGGGATCAGATCACTTTCCAATAAAACACAGTCAGAGCCAAAGAAGTAGATACTTTAAAAATAATCCGGAGTAGCTAATTAAGAGGCTTATGCAATATAATTATTCATAATGACCGATGATTTGGCTAATTCGGGTGGTTTTGTCCTGCAACTGCTCCCGGTTGTTGTCTCTGTGAGAATGGGTCTATAGAGGAGTCTGTGGATGACAGATCACTGATATACTACAGATCTACCTTAACTCAAAAATGATTTTTTGAAGACTGAACCATGATGCCAGTGTCATCTCTTTGGAATTGTGTGGTGCAGCTATTATTTTGGTTGCCTTAGCACATGCTTTCATTGCAGGTCTAGGCAGTGGTCAGAGCTGATTCTTGTATGCAGGGGTATTAGATTTTCTCACTTTAGAGCCTTTGATGTATCAGGGAAGAATATGAAAGGCTGAATTACAACTTTGTGAAGCTAAGGTGCTGCCTGTTGTGGGAAGAACACACCTCAAGCACTGCCTGCTGCTATAGTGGCTGCGGCAACACCTGCAGGACAGGTCCAGCCGGTGTTCCTGCTGCTTTCTTGACCGCATTTACCGACTGTGCAAGTGAGGGGAGTTTCCTTGGGATAAAAAGTGAGGAAAGGGAAAAGGCACAGGGATATAATCACGCCTTTCAGATGCCTCTTCATAGTCACCATTGTCCATGTTAGTGATAACTGTTACTGGGTTTCTAAAGCTGTGTTTTGTTGACCTCTTGCTCAGGTCAGTACAGGTTACCACACTGATAAGCAGGGCAATTGCCTTGAACTTGCGCTTTCCTTTCTATGCACTATTGCTTTTCTTTCATGTGTTAACCCCTGCTAAATTTTTCTCTCAGCTTTGCTGAGAGAATGTGCCTGTCTAACTGCCAAAATAAATAGAGGGTTGTGAAAAAGAAATGTTAGATGTTTCTGTAACCCAGATCTGTACAATAGTGATAGGCTTTTCACATAATTCCCTTAGTTTCTTACCCCGTTTTTTTAATCAGGTATCCAGTAACATTCCTGACCACGTCCGAAACTGTGGAAATTTGCAATGTGCACTCAAGGGGGAGTAGTGATTACATAAACACTTCTGAGGTTTACACACTTCCCACAGAACTCTTGGATCCCTTGTATAACAGTCTTTTCCAATAAAGAAAACTGTATAAGCATTAATCATCCAACATAGCAATATCCTATAGTTTAGTGGGACAGGCAGCTTGCGTGGCTTCTGCAGAGTGTTGTTTGACATTTTTTTGGCATTGGTAAGTTCAAGAAGGGTTGGGTTGGGTGACTTTCCCCTCAGCAGCCCTCACTGTGCTGTGTTGTGCATGGTATCTGGGAGGGTGCTGGTAACACACCGGTGTTTTGGCTACCACCAGGCAGCCTTGCACAGCATCAAGGCTCTATCCCCAACATTTCCCCTCCACTGGCCGGTACTCCGGCCATGGCCGAGAGCTTGGGAGGGGACACAGACAGGACAGCTGAACCAAACTAACCAAGGAGATATTTTATACCCTGATATCTGCTTGGAAATAAAACTAAGGGAAAGGAGAAGAGGAGGGAACAATAATTATTGGGGCATTTATCTTCTGGAGTAACCTCTACATGTAGTGAGGACCTGCTTCCTAGAATGTAGCTGGATGTAACCTTCTGATGGGAAGTAGAGAATTAATCTCTTTGTTTTCCTTTGCTTCTCTGTGTAGACTTCGCTTTTGCTTTACTGAACTACCAAAGCTAGTGGCTTATTTAAGTAGGCAGCCCTCAGAGAAATGCACAGTTTGAATTTAGAGTGATCAGTCATATAACTGGCTGGGTTTGACACTGTGGCTGAGTGCAGCTAGCAAACGCTTCTGTAAAAGGGGAGGGCCTGTTCAACCACTCCTTCCTCTACTTCTTTATTCCTACCTACCTGTGAGCACTACTGTTTTTGCACCATCTTTGGTGCTCACTGTACCTCTTATGAAGCTGATTTAACTTGTTAGCCTGACAGAATGCCTTTGCCAAGGTAGTTTGTCAGTGTGGATCTCAGCTGGCACGTGGAGAAGTGGGAGCACATGTCCAGGAGCAAGGCATGTGAGGGAAGAGAAATCCCCACTTCATTGATCCAGTCTTCCACATTGTCAAGATGTCCCAGCTGTTGTCTCAAACACAAAATATGCTGCCCAGCAAGGACAAAGTTGGAGACAAAAGTTTGTCATGGTGTCAAAATACATGTTCATGATTTGTGTCAGGGCACAGCCCACAGTGCCCAGATAAGCCTAGTGACAGTAGCCAGGTTCAGCCATAAGTCCAGACAGACAGACAATCCATAGAAATGAGGCATCTGAGAGATCAAGCCAGGAGCTTAAGTCGAAGGGTCAGGGTCCAGATTAGTGGGGCACCTGGCCCAGCACAGGCGTGGCTGCAGCACAGCTCAGATGGGGCCAGAATGAGGCCTTAGTTTATAAGCCACTGCAGAGAGAAATGTGAGAGACCAACCATGGACACTTCTCGGCAGACCTTTCTGGAAGAGCTGTTTTCAAAGCTGGACCCTTACACCATTACTGAAGCTGAGCGTGAGCTCAGGCACCCAACACCCCAGCCAGGGAGAAGGTAGAAAGGAGTGCTCAGAGCTCTGGAAGCTTTCAAAGAACATGTAATAGCACAGAGCTAGAATTGCAGTGAAGAAAGGTTTTGATGGGTCACGGGACAGTCTGCAGGACATTTATCCTCCAGTACCTACAGTGTCTGACTTTTCTATTCTCCATAGTGAAGAAAAGCAAATAGTACAGTAACTCTAAAAAATGTTTTCTTTCTCCAGAAACAAGAGGATGGTATGTTTGGAGAAAAATAGCCACCTACAGTTGAATTTACCCACAGCACCTTTTATGTTAGCTCCTTCCACACACAGTTAATAGAAAGTTCCCATAGATGAGCTGTGCTGTGCATTCACAGTAGGCAGTCTTGTTCTCTGCTGTGCATCAGGAAAGAGTGGGAAAGCTAGACCATAGGATCCTTTTCACATATTCATTAATGAGCCATAAACAAACATTGCAGTATTTGCAGGAGTTCATAAAGGGCTGTGGTTCTCTTTCAGATTCCTAAAGCCCTTAAAAAAGCCCACGTATATGAAACAAGAGAACACTGTTATGACCCACCCCCACACAGGACAGTAACTCGGGTTCTTGTTAATAATCTGCCTTGAGGCAGATTAGAGTGAATGATTGGTGTTTGTAAATTTATACACGTAGGGTTTATTTTAGAACAATTTGGTTGCATTTGAAAGTAAGGATGTAGCCTTTTGGGTATTACTACCTATATTAATATGATAACATAAAAGCATAAAAATATCACTTAAGAAAACATATATGGAAAAGAAAGAAAAGGAAAGGGCAAGAGTAGATCTCACCACCTGAAAGCCTCACGATGAGTCTTGGTTGTTGCAATTTCCATATCTGTTGGTTCAAATCTGGTCGAAGTGATGATTGCAGATTGGATTTGTTGGGTGGTGGGAGTAATCCTAAGAGAAATCCACAGAACACTAAATCTACTGGGTTTATAACTGCTTACATTGAGGTGGGAATGCCCAGGTACCTCCTCTGGAGCAGGGAGTTTCACACTGGATGATGTAATGTTCTGGGTCATGGGACACTTGGGTGATGTAATGTTGTGGATCACGGGACACTTTGGGTGTCTTTGACACCTTCTAAGATGTTACAGCCCCTAGGATGTCAGCACAGTTGAGTCCACCACGGCCCAACAGCAGAGATTAATACTTTCTGTCCCAGTACTTCCTGGCAGGGGAGTTATCATAGTTGAGTTTCCTTGAGTAAGGACAAAGAGACAGGGCCCACCTCAGGGGTTTGCCTCTTTCTGTGTCTCATTCAACACCCGGCTGTAGCCTGAGGTGGGCTGTGCTGCTCTCTGCACCTCTGATCACTTTGCACATCAGCAGCCGTCAGAATCCCAGTCTCTCTTCCAGTATCACTTTTGGATACATTCTTCTCCTCAGACCTGGGATAACTGGACAACAATATACACCCTTTATCTTATCTCTAGACCAAATTCTAATTAGTAGGTGTATTTGGGGAAGGGTGGGCTTCAGATGAACAGCTCCTTCTTTAGAGTCTGCAGTAGTGGGCAAAAGTCCTTCAATGATTTTAGCAATGTTTAAGCCATTAACCATTTCCATCTCTCACAAACAGATAGGTTTGAAAAATTCTGGTTCTGTCTTTCACTCAGTTAGCATATACATGTCTATGACATGGTTAATGAATGATGAATAATTCTTAATGATATTTAAAGAAAAATGTGGTCTTAAACCAGCTTACATTTAAAATGTCCTGGCCTTTCAAAAGAATGTACTTGTCATCATAATACAGTGGAATTATTCTCTTAAGTAAATTGAAATAATATACTTGGTCTTTAGAAATGTCTCTGGGTGATCAGAGCTCTCTGTTGACTTAATTTCTACAGAAGATTTTCTAATATTTATTCTGCTTTAACGAATTAAAACTGTATTTGGTCCACATTAAAAAAGGGCAAAGTTTTAAAATCCTGCAGTCGTCACTTAGTAAATAATTATGTGGCTCTCCATCAGCAGTCTTGACCTAGTCTTAGAGAATACCCCTGATGTAATTCTTCCTTCATGCTGCCTGCCATCCTGAGTCAGTACGATTGATTCCAGAACAACATTCTGTTCCAGTATCCTGCAAGTCAGCGAAGGCTAGATAGTGATAGGAGAACAAAAAGGTCATACTTGAGTCATTCTTTTCAGTCTACATGTATAGGCTGATCAATCCTTTTTCACTACAATCAGAAAACACCTAATTTTTCTGTTACACAGGAATACAATCAAAATATGTCTATAAGAAAGACCTGTTTTGGAGGTTTCATTTTTTTTAAAGTTTATAAACTATGTGTCTCTTAATAAATCTTATTTATTAGGTAAAATGTAAATGTGCGTAGTTCAGAAGAATTCCCTTCTCACTCAGATCTAGTTTAAGATTATGTCAACTGCTAGAGGTAGAGCAGTGAGACTAGATTGGTAGTTGCTCCTTTAAGTATATCAGGCATTTTAAATAAAATTTAAAACATAAATCCACTTTTTTGTAATTCTTCTAAGGATGAAAATATACTTACTTCTTCAAATTCACTGTTCATTTGCATGAGATTTGAATATATGGGCAAAGGTAACTCTTGATATTCTGGATTTTGTAAGATTCCTGCAAGATTTAAATTTAGAAGACATCCTGAATGTAGTGAAGATGTCTGCCTCCTTTTCCACAGGAATGCCTCTAATTAGAGGTATACTAATCTCTAAGTGTTTTTCTGCAATTTTCTCTCTGTTCCTCTTCCCCCTCATATAAGTAAGAATCAAAAGGTTTTGATCATCATCTCTCATTGTCTAATTCAACTCACCCCATCCTACAGTGATGAAATAACTTCTGACTTTGAAGTACAAAGTCTTTGATTTTGATTTTGCTTTTGTCAATTAAGATCAAAGAATCTTTCATAATCTTTATATATCCTTTCTAAACCAGTTGCAAATACCTGTTGATCGCTGCCTCTAAATCGTTCCTCTAAATTGACAGTCAGGTTTGACATGACCTTATCATGGTATTCACCACCTTTTTTTGCCTGAGTCATGAGCAAGTATTCCAGCCACACCACCCGGGTTGCAAAAGGCAAAGGCAGAGACAGAGAGAATAAAGAACCATCTGCTGTAGGAGAAGATCAGGTTCAAGGACATCTAAGGAACCTGAAGGTGAACAGGTCCATAGGGCCGGATGAGGTGTGTCTGTGGGTACTGAGGGAACTGGCAGATGAAGTGTCTAAGCCATTAAACACCATATTTGACAAGTTGTGGCAGTTCAGTAAAGTTCCCATTGATTGTAAAAAAAGAGAAGCATAACCCAAAGCAGGGAAAAAAGGGAAAAGCCTGGAAACTACAAGCTGGCCAGTCTCACCTCAGTGTCCAGCAAGATCATGGAGCAGATCCTCCTGGAAGTTGTACATGGAAAATACGGAGGGGATTTGTGACAGCCAGCGAAACTTCACTTAGGGCAAATCACACCTGACAAGTTTGGTGGCCTTCTACAATGGATTATAATGCTGGTGGATAAGGGAAGAGTGACTGGCACAACATCCTCTACCTCGAGTTGTGCAAAGCATTAGACAGTGTACCGCACAACAACCTTGTCTCAGAACTGGAGAGACATGGATTTGGTGGATGGGCTATTCAGTGGATAAGGAATTGGCAGATCAACAGCTCAATATCCAAATGGAGACCAGTGACAAGGGGTGTCCATCAGTGCTCAGTGCTGGGACCGGCACTGTTCAACATCATTGTTGGTGACATGGACCAGGGGCAGCGAGGGCACCCTCGCACCTTCAGCAGCGGAGGGCACCAACAGTGTGGTGTGGTCACCACACTGGAGGGAAGGGAGGCCATCCAGAGGGGCTGGACAGGCTGGAGAGATAGGCCTGTCAGAACCTCATGAAGTTCAACAAGGCCAAGTGCAAGGTCCTGCACCTGGATTGCAGAAATGCCAAGTCCAAGCACAGGCTGTGTGGAGAATGAATTGAATGCAGCCCTACTGAGAAGGACTTGGGGGTGCTGGTGGGTGAGAGGCTGGATGTGCCCTGGCCATGGCACTCACAGCCCAGAGAGCCAAACGTGTCCTGGGCTGCACCCAGAGCCCCGTGGGCAGCAGGGCAGGGAGGGGATTCTGCCCCTCTGCTCCGCTCTGGTGAGACCCACCTGGAGCACTGCACCCAGCTCTGGGGGCCCAGCACAGGAAGGACCGGGGCCTATTGGAGTGAGTCCAGAGGAAGCCACCAAGACGTTTAGGGGGATGGAGAACCACTCTTAAGAAGACAAACTGAAAGAGTTGCAGTTTTTCAGCTGGGAGAAAAGAAGGCTCTGGAGAGACCTGATAGCACCCTTCAGTACCTAAAGGGGCTATAAGAAAACCGGAGAGGGACTTTCCACAAGGGTTTGTAGTGACACGACAAGGAAGAATGACTTCAAGCTAAGAGAGGGTTGCTTTAGAGTACATATGGAAAGAAATTCTTTTCTGTGAGGACAGTGATACCCTGGCACATGTTGCCCAGAGAAGTTGTGGATGCCTCATCCCTGGCAGCGTTCAAGGCCAGGTTGGATGGGGCTTTGAGTAACCTGGTTTAGTGGAATGTGTCCCTGCCCCTGGCAGAGGGTTGGAACAGAATAATTTGTGAGCAGCAACCATGTCTGCAGCTGTTCCACTTTTCTGTATGTAAGTATGAGTTGTTCCAGTTTTAAATATAATTGGGTCAGGAAAAGAGGGAGATGCATAGAGGACTGATGAACAATGATCTGAGAAGAATGTAATGACTTTATAAAGACTGCATATACTTTTGTTCATGAAGTGCAGATATTACAGATTGGGTTTTGTGAACTTACTGTGTGCATTTATCAAGCTTCAAAGGACTTGTGAGAAGAATAAACCTAAAGAAAATCAAGTGTCTTAACATCTTTCAGCAAAGCATTTGAGGATTGTGCTTTCTCTATAACTTCAAAGATTCTGCGAGGGTGACACACTTGTGTAGTCAGGTCTTGGAATTAAATAAGAAGAAAACAGCACTAAAGAAAAAAATCTTTTTTGGATTAAGGAAAGGGGAGGGTGTACCTGTCAGGTGATGTTCTCACTGGAACAGTCTCAGGCCCTGAAGAGTTATCTGAGAGAAGTTGAGGCCTTCACTTGCTCTCAGGGAGTGATGGGGCTTAGAGAAAGGGAGTGTGTAAATGGACCTTTCAGGATGAAGCAATCCAAGAACCATAGATTTCAGAGCATGCAGATGCTGTCCCAGTGCTTAAGAGGAAATGCTGAAGCCGTGGAAAGCCATGGAAAGACTTAATTCAAGGAAAGAACATTTCCTAGAATTCAGTCTCCTCCTATAGTGGAGCAGACTGTTTTTGTGAACTTATTAACATCTGCAGATAGACCACATCATTTTTTTAGGTGTTGGACTATTAGTAATGGAGTATAAATTTAGGACTGGGAAAGGTCCTTCTGGGCCTTATTTCATGCATTCTGAATCAGCTATTCTGCCTTTTTAGAGATGTTTCTGGGTGTTCCTACTGACCAGAAGTCAGTCGGCATAATTTGACCACAAGGTACTCATTAAAGGTTTGGCGCTATTTTACCATTGGTAAGCTCTGATCTTGTAACTTTTCCTGTAGCAATTGTGCTCGAGTTCATCCACTAACTCTGCATTTCTGTGATCGTAGCTGTCCTAATATCACTCCTTTTTCTACAGAGGCAACATTACTAGCTGGGCTAGAAATTTTGTTAGGAAATACATAACTATAGTTGTTCTCTGGAGAAGTCCTGACAACATTGTGTCATACTCTGGTACCTTACAAGCTATTCTGAACAGTTTGTGTTCAGCTTTATTATATATTCCATGAAGCAGTGTGATTCACATATTTCAGGACTTCAGAGTCTTCCCATAGGCTGTGATGCTCGCTTGTTCCCATGCAGAGGTTCACAGTCAAGAAATGAATGTTCTGACCTTGATTCTTACTGCATCTGCTCAGCTCTGCTCTCATATGGAATGACCCCATATTCTGATGACAGCTTCTTACCACTTACCTGGTTGCACTATCAGATCGTTTAAGGCCTACTGATATTATCCATAAAATCAACTTGATACAAGCCTAGATAAAATACTGGAAATTATCTGAATGCTTTGCAGTCTGTGAAAGGACAGTAAAGTGCAATGGCCCTGGCCGTTTGTGTCTCCTAGCCAACATCTAAGCTGTTGCCAAGCCCGAGGCTAACTTTGGTTACAAAGTAAGGAGTCTATGAGGAAAAGATCGTGCTTAAGTTTTGCAGCACCATGACTGTTCTTGCCTTTTCTTTTACCTAGACTTGAGGCCCTAAATCTGCTCTCTTCACCCCTTGCAAACTTTTTCATCTTCCTCCTCCTACCCATATTTTCATAGTTACAGACAGAAAAGAGAGAAGAATCAGACAGCCAGAACAGACTTTACTGCCTTCACATCTGAAAAGCCAGAGGACATACTGGGTGTAGGTGTCAAAGTGTCAGCATCAGCGGTGGCCTCTGTGAGAAGAGGTCAGGGACTGCCCAGCCAAACACAACTGGTTCCAGCTGGATCCACAGTGGACCCACCATAGGACACCACTAAGCCCATCAGCCAAGCTGGTGGCACCTCTGTGAAAGCATAATTAAGAGAGGGTAAAACATTGCATGGCAGAGTGAGGAGTAGTGGAAAAAAACATGAGAAAACAGGAGTGTGAGCACCAGCATGTGAGAAGAAGGGAGGAGGTGCTTTGGGCATCAGAGCAGGTGTTCTTTTGCATCTTGTGGGAGAGACCATGTTGGGGCAGATACTCACACAGCAGCCAGAGGAGAGACCTGCGCTGGCACAGGTTGACTTTTCCTGAATGAACCATGCTGGAGCAGATCTCGAGGGACTGCAGCCCGAGGGAAGAACCTGTACTGGAGCAGAGGAACAATACAGGGGAAAAGCCCAGGAAGGAGGGAGTAACAGAGATGAACTAGTGTGTATTGACCACAACCCCCCATTCCCCAATTCCCCCTGGTCCAATTTAGTGGTGGGGAGTAAAGGACTCCACGAATGAAGGAGGAAGTTGAGGCTGGGAAAAAGAGATATGAGGAAGAAGGTATTATTTTGATTTTGTCTGTTTCTTCTCATCATCAAAATCTATTAAATTGGCAATAAATTAAATTAAATTGAATTAAATTAAATTAGTTTACCCATATTTAATCTATTTTGCCTGAGATGGTAATTGGTGGGTGATTTCCCTATCTTTATCTCAGCTTAACCAGTTTTTTAATTTTGCCTTCTGTCTTGCTGAAGAGGGGCATAAAGAGTGGATGTCTGGTTGTTTGGCAACTGACCAAGGTCACCCATCTCATTTTAAAAACAGGCTTTTTCATTGGTTTGATTTCAGTCTTTTTATGATAAGCAGTATCATAAAAAGGATTTGGATTTGACAATAATGCTTAGATAGCCTTCATTTCTGTGTGAGCTCAGAAAATTCTCTGCCCAAGATGCAGTCTAATGGGGCACACAAGACATTTAGCTGCATCTGAACGAGATTTTACCTCCAATAGCTTGTGGCAGCAGTGCTTTTTCTTTTTATCTTTTTCTTTTTTTTTCCCCCTTTTTTCCATTGCTGCCCAGACTTTTACTGTTAGTGGGTTTTTTTCTGTCAAGACCAAATGAGCAGGCTCCATAATTGCTGGCAAGTCATTAGAGACCCAAGAATGACATCCGTATTTCGTCCTTACGCTATGTAACCCAGTTCTACCGCCCTGCATCTTCCTCTGCTGTTTCTAGCATAAACAGTTGGTGCTGCCCTGTCTTCTGTAGGACCCTGCTGGCCTGCAGCTCATGATGCACTCACTCAAAGCAAGGACTCCCTTTCCCAGGCACTATGATAATAGTAGTGTTTGAGTGAAGAGTTTATGCTTGCAGCAAATGCCTTACAAGAAAAGATGGCATGATATGACAGGGGCCCTGGCCTCCATCTGAAATAATTCTTTGGAGAAAGCATGGGGCAAAGCTGCCAGTCTTTGTTGTTCTAATCAGCCTCCTCCACTTGGCCAGAGCATCTCTGACAGCCTTACATGTGTCTGCTTGCTAGCACATGTGTTTTTCCATAGTGACTCAAAACACATTCAGGAAGCCTTGCAGTGGAGATTTCACTGTAAAAGCATGACTAGGCATGGTGCTATCATTGATCAGGTGCTCAGGAACCACTGGCTCAGGAGGGTGCCCGATCCTTTGTGGCATCCTTAAGGATGCCTTCCTTCCGGAGCTGTAATCTATCGCACTGTCTTGAATCTTTGCCCTTTGTGTTAGGTGATAATGAAACAGACTCCGTGCAGCTCTGCTTCTTTTCATGACTGGCTAAAGTTTGTTAGACTGATCATTCCAGAGGGAAGGGTATTTCTTTGTGTGTGAGGCAAAGGATGGGTGGGAGCCAATAACCTCAGTAGTGTTAATATGCCTTGCCAGAAGGAGGAAGGAGTGTCCCAGCTGGATGGATTTAGCTGGTAATTGTACCTCACTGTTTTTCAATTGCAAACCTAGATGAGTTGATGTCTGTGGAAGATTTATTTGAAACACAGTAAAAGGATACCAGGGGCTGAGTGAATGGAAGCTTTGCCTCTGCCTTCTGGGGAGGTATTTACAGACCTTTCTGTATTCTTCACCATCACATTATGGTCATGAATTCATGCACAGTTTTAGGCTCAAAGATGTTTAACTAGAATTCTTCCTCTCCCTCCTCTCCCAGTTGTCCCTGTACTGAGATTTGTTATACTCACAGTCTCTTTGTTTTAGTTTTGCACTTTTGCCCAGTCCATTTATGGACTGTAGGCATTGATTGGACATCATGGTAGGTGGCATTTTCAAAACGTGAACCTACCTGCACAGATCTCTTAAATAAAACAAGGCGGGTGCTGTAGTCCAGTTTGATTCATGTTGTCTTTGTCTCCAGCCCCAAAATGATGTATTGCAGCATGTTCTCTCTCCATTGTGCAGGAGGATGCTGTGGAAAGTATAGTAAGCACTGGGCACTCAAGAGGTTTCACTGTTTGGTGCTCTCAGGGAGTGTGTTGAACGTGCAGAAACTTGCCTCTCTTCTAAATATGAGTGCCAGAAACCCTCTGGTACTTCAGATGCAGAAAAAGACTGGGCATCCTCCATTGCTTACAGAATTTCTCCTCTTGTTGGCAGTACAAAATGTTCCCTTTTTACATAATTATGAAACTCTCTTGTGTTTATACATAAGCTAAGAATTACACCCTTTTTGACAATGAGCAGCAGGCCTATCCACTCTATAGATTGTTTTACTGCTTTTCTTTCTTCTCCTTTTTTCTTAAATCAAAACCTTATCCAGTCCTTCTGTAAGCTTCCATTTTAGCCTGACAGACTTAGGTCATTAATCTTCCTGCTGTGGTCTGGAAAATATCCCCAGACTCATTCCCAGATGTTTTGTTCACTTTCTTATCCAAAATGTGCACCCAGTTGGTGAATCTAAAATTTTAACCCGATCATGGGTACTTTCTATTAGCAGTGACATTACAATCTGCATGTTTTTGAGATCACTTTCAAACTCAATGCATAAATAGCTTCACTAAATCATGAAAATTGCCAGTTTGAATTGTCCCAATTTGTCTGCTGAATTTATCCATCACCACCACTAACACCACACAAACACATACTGGTTTCATTTTCATATTAGTTTGTGTTTCTGCAGGGAGGATGAGAGGTAATTAGTTTGTCTTGGAGGACCAACACTACTTTAATGAACACACATGTGTTTGCTAAGGAGGTCCACTGGAGGAAGCTCAAGCCCCCAGTTTGAAATCCTCTCAAGCTTTCATTCAGAGAGTAGCTGTTTTCCTATGGGCAACACAGGGGCTGCACAAATATCTTCATACTATGTTGTGGGCTGCAAACACTCACTTCTTAGAAATCTGAAGTAAAAAGTCTAATGTTTGTTCATGATCTAGAAATGTGTTCTTCTGGCAACTGGACCCTGAAAAATGCAGGTATCATGTTAAAAGTAAAGGTTCTCTTATTTTCAAATTCTTCACTCTTATTTGTGCTGTTTATTCTTTTATTTACTTCCCTAGTCCTTCAGAACAATGGAAATGATTTCAGAATGCTTTAAAAAATCCTTGTCTTCTCCATCACAGCACCTCTGTCTGGTTAATGGCTTTTAGAAAGCTGTATGTTCTAAGTAGCGTGTAAATGATATATGACATGTAATTTCATCTTTTTAGTTGCTGTAGCAACATCACACTAAACTACGCATTAGTCAGTAGTCCAGACCAGCAAATGTCTTGTTTGTAAAGGATGGCTTACACTTTATGAAGACTATTAGAAATGAAAGCTGAAACAGATAATTGACTATATAAGTAATTCCAGCAGAAGAATGTGCACAGGAGAAAGAATTACATTGAATAGGTTTAGAACTGAGTCTGTATTCTGAACTCCATATATAAATCTTACAAACATCCCTCACCTCCTCTGTTTTCATGCAAATACATATACTAGTTCTATATACAGGCAATGAAAAAACTCCATGCTTCAAAGGCAGGTAAATAAAGCCCAAGAACCAGAATTTCTTTGTGATGACTGTGTATCTCTGTCCTATAGCTGGAATACTCAGTTATATGATGCCACTGTGTTTGCCATGGTCTTTCTGTTCCTATGAACAGTATGATGGCATGATCAGGTCTGTCTCAGGCAGAGGTGACAGGGGAGCAGTGCAGCAGACAATCAGTGCTTCAGATCTTTCAGAGTGAAATATTGATGCTGCGGTCACTTGCTGTTTTCCACTAGGAGGAATAGGTTATTGCTTTCTTCATTCTCTTCCCTAGGATAAACTTTGAGCCATTTTTCTATGTTTGCTAATCTTCTGCACCTTGCTATTTACTCATTGGTCTGATGGCTTAAAGTTTACTTTTGGGGTTTATGTATTTCGGCTATTGTTCTTCGTTACTTTCATTTTACTCAGCTCATTGTGGAGATTCATTAACAGGCTGTTGGTAAGTATTTTACAGACCTTGGACTGGATCTGTTTGCCCCCCATTTCTTACAACTCCTTTTCATGCCTGACTTTGCTCTGCACCCTCTGTCCTTATTCTCTCTCCTTATTCACATATTAGGCCAGGCTTGTATTCTTCTAGATTGGGTCATTGTACCAATATTAAATATTTCATCATATCAGAATAACTAAGTGTTACTCTACTATATAAAATTATAGTTATGACATAAAAAAAAAGAAAAGCAAAAACTTTAAAAGTTCAAAAATTAATTCTTCACCTAAATGAGCCCTGCAAAATATGCAGGTAGACCAAGAAAATTTCAAAGTAAGCCTGAGAAGCCTCGGTCCTGCAGACTTGCAAAGTCAGGATAGTGTGCTGCCTGTTGTCACCAATGGCTGTAGTGTGTTTACAGACCCACAGGGCTACAGTAGAAGACAGCTATACCATCAGAGACAAATGGAATTGAATTTGAGGTGCAGTTTGATCCTAGACCACAGGTGCTGCGATGTAAAATATCTGTAAACACAAATAAAAAAATACGAGTCCTAACATTAAATATGTGGAAACCTAATACTGATAATTTGAACTGGCATGAGTTTTTCAGTTTATTTGTCAAGTAAATGCAAGACAGCTATGGCAATTATTCAAAGCGTGGCCGTTCTTGAAAGAAAAGTATTGAAGCTGTTTTTCCCTTGGTAAACCTTTACACAAATAATTGCTCTATAGTTAACTTTTGTGAGTTACCATTCTTCAGAATGAGAAAGAGGTTGATGATTTGAAAAGAACTTGGTTAGCTTAAAATCTTGCTTGAAATGCCATTCTAATTAGCAAATGCTTAACAGTTTTGTTTTCAAGGATGACATTGAATGTCTTATTATGTGTGCAGTTTTCACATGGTTTCTTTCATAATTTGTGAGGCATTTTCTTGCATCACATTTTTCCTCTCGTTTGAAGATGTATTGCTACTTATTAAGCTAGAATAATTCCAATTAATGTTGGCATAAGTGGCAGTGAGATCAGGGGGATATCCTTGATCTTCTAGCAAACTGTAATTTTCTTTTTCTTTAATTGTGTGAGGTTTTCAGGCATTCTATTTCATTGAAAACTGTTAATTTGGCTTTTGTGGGGTTTTTATATTTTGCCCAGTGAAGCAGAAAACTACTGTGTAGAGGTCAGATGTCAGATATATATCTTCTGCTAATGCTAAATTCAGTGAGATTTGTCTGAATATATATACTGAATATATACTGAATATGGACATGAATATGCAGAACAGAAGAGATTACTGTATCCGTTGGGTTGATATAGCAGGTAAAATAACCCAATATTTAACTTCCGTGACTGCTCACCGTATTTTTAATACTGGCCGTGGTTAGAGATAAGATAATGGTTAGAGAAAGGGCAGTAATTTACAAAAGAAGGATGTATATGATTTTTTTTTTTCTGCAACATAGTGGTATTAAGGGATTGATTAAAAACAAAGTTCATTACTGCTGAGTCTTTGCATGATAATTACAAAATTTAGTTGACTTAATTGCCTATATTTGACAACCACCAGTGTCATTTCTGTATCCTTCTTTCAATGGAAAAATCATGGGTTTTCATTCACAGACACTGAAAGATTGAACTAAAAGAGAAATAAACCAAGTCAAGGCTTTGCACTATACAGGGGGAAAAATGAAGGCACCAATGTCTTTTGTTTTGGAATTCCTTTTATTTTATGATTCAAAGCTGGAGATCTTTTTCAGGACTCATGGAAAATTTTAGTACTAAATTTGGTGTTTAGCATTAAGAGTAGATCCTGGAAATGTCATGGAAGGAGTAAATCTGTAATTAATAGAGTTTCTTTAATAGAAATGGGTCTGAAGAAATTTAATATATGTGTTCACTGTATATATTCCTAGTAATTTTTTTTTCTGTTTCATTTAGAGTTGCCATTTTTTATTGCCAGTAACACTGATTTTGACAGCAGTAGTTGCTGCAGACACTTTTGCAGGTATATATAGTTTACAGGCAACTCAGGCTTGTTGCAGTGTCATTGTTAGAGTGAATCTGAGCTCCAGTTGGTGCACCCACTCTTCTTGTGTAAGAGTACTTCAAATCCAATTGTTCTTTTGTCACACAGGGTTGTAATATCTAGCTTAATTGTAAAGAGAGTGGATAAGAAGGAGAATCTCGATTCTTAATACAGAACCAGGAAATAAATGTTATTCAGTGTTTAAATGTACTATTAATAAATAGCTGTTGCTGTCTCTCAAAAAAAAAAAAATACAAACTTTATACAAACTTTAGGACACTTTAAAGGTGTGTATTTAAGCCAAGCCTTATCAAAATTAATTTTTTTTCTCCTTCAAATATTCATCTAAAATCAGATATACTGATCTTGCATCATACCAATCTGAATTACAAGTAGTTTAGATAAGATCCATATTTTTCCTGGTAGTCTCATTATTAGGTATCACTATAATCAAGCAGAATAGAAAAGGATGACTTTTTAAATAATGACCTGGCATGTCTAGAAGGACTGGCTCTATTTAGCATGCTGAAGACATGGCTAGTTCATACCAACAGCATAGCTCCTCTTTTCCCAGTTACACAATACGTTCATTATTTAGGAGTGCTCCTGACCCAAAGTAATTTATTTTGTCCTTGAGATTTGCAGATCAAACACTGGGACATGTACCATGGAATCACAGAGTCAATGAGGTTGGAAAAGACCTCCAGGATCATCATGTCCAACCATATGTAAAAGTGTAACAATAATAGAGCACAAATCTTCCCCTCACGTACCGGTCTCCTTGAGCTCTTCCTTTGGCAGCCCCAGCTGCCTCACAAGCTGGAGACCTCTTCTCTCTGGACAGCATGAACAGCAGGAGCTGCAGGAGGGACTTCATCTATGCCTGTACCCCCCTGCTGAGCCTCTGTTCCCTGCCTTTGCTGCAGCTTTTCCTCCTACATACACAACACAGTACTTGGGATCTAAAGTTGACAAAATTTTTGGACAAGTGGAAACAAACCTAATTAATATCTCTTGCTCTTCAGGATTGTATAAGATATGCTTTATCAGGCAACAAAAGCTCTTTGTTTCATCACTGTATAAGAAGTAGTTGTTATTTTAATTGAAGCTAAATTACCTATCTCTCTATGTATGTACATAGATAAATATATTTTCATCTAAGATCAGATATCCTGATCTTGCATCACAGCAGTCTTAGTAATAAGTATTTCAGATAAGATCCATATTTTTCCTGGTAGTCTCATTAATAAGAGTATCAGCATATTCAAGCAGAATAGGAGAGGATAACTTTTTAAATAATGACCTGGAATATCTAGAATCATCCATATCATGTAAGTATATGTAAGTATATATCAATACACACATATTGGGTAAGTCCTAGTTCATCCCTTATTTGTAGTCTTGTTTAAATAAAACCATGGTTAACAGGATCCTGGTATTTCCAAGGATTTTAGGAATGTGAGGCAACCAGTGACTTGAATACTTTGTCTCTAGTGATGCCACCTTTGTTTGAAAATAACCTTTTTTCTCTTAGCCTCTTGCCCATGTTTTCCATTCATATCCTCTGTATGCCAGCTCTCTATAGGAAAAAAGAATGCTTGAAATTTCACATATCATGGTAATAAAAATGAAATATGTTACAGCAAGTTTGTTTGTTCATAGGTATTTTATGTAGTTTCACGGTCACCTATTTGGCAAACATCTAGATTCAGAGCTGAAAGAGTTCCTGCACTAAGACAGTATTCCTCTGTATAATCTTCAGTGATTTTTTGAGAAAAAAATAGATTAAGTTGAATGGATCAATGCATTTGTGACCTAATCCCATATTGGTTGCATAAAACCTAAAGCAAATCTTTTGAAAATTTAAAAACCCAGCAATTATTACCTCTAATACATGCAATTTTTTTGACAGAACATTTTTCAGCTCTGTGCTTTAGGCAGCAGTCTTCTTTTCTGTTGTGTGAAAGGCTGAAGTTTACATCTACAGCACAGAATATCCTGCCACTGAGATTTACTTTTTCATGTCCTTTTTTTAGGCTACAATCATCCTCAGTTCTTAGTGTCAAGTATACTTTTTTATCTACATCTACCATCTTTTCTTGATGTTTTCCCCTGTAGCTTCCTTAATTTGCTCTGCTGTTTTGCTTTCAGACTTGTGTTTGTCTACATGTCTGTTTTAGCCAATACGGTGTTGGGATAACCAAGACAAGCTGGCGGTTTCTTCTCTTTCTTACATCTTTGATGCACATTATCCTGTGATAGAGCAGGGCTGCTTGGTTTCCTGTAAAGCAGCTTGGATTGGTGAGAGCAGGCAGTCGAATGTTTTGTGACTGAGCAAGGTTTTGGTGCTTCTGTAGAGTCAAAGAGTGAAAGAAAATACTTTCTTTATTACCTCATGGCCGCAGAATTTATTGCAAATTTGCTTTACAGTGCTGATCTACATATATATCTGAGGGCTTCCTTTCCTGGTTGTGTAAATCATTAACATATGTGTGTGGTCAGTAGTTAGCTTATGGTTTAATTAAATAGTGCTTACTTTTATCTAGGGCATGTGGATATAGCAAAGCATAAAACTGTTGAAGGTTTGAATTCAGCAATGCCTCCTCTCCAGTCACAAAAATGACACCTGAAATTTTCTATTTTATGCATACAGTAATGGTTCAAAATATAAAGACTCCTTTTCCTTACAGAAAAATCCAGCTACTGAAAACAGCTCCTGCACAGAATCTGCTTAAACTAAGCTCCTTTTCCTTCTTCCCCCTCTTCTCCTGGAGTCAGTGTGCTCAGGCCCTTTATTTCCTTGAAGAGCATTTAAGCACCTTGTCCTCACCCTTGAGGGCTGTTCAGCCCTGCTGCAGTTACTCACAAACACCATCCCTAACCTGTGGCTCCACTCTTTTGTGCTATCCTGTCAAGATCTTTGTTACTGTTCTTTCCATCAAATACATTTAGGTCAACATAAACTTTGTCTTTCACTTCTTTCCACAGCATAAAAAACATTTAAGAGACAAGTTAAGAATTCATCTCGCTCGGACAGTCAGTGAAGGCTTAAATTTA
The DNA here is from genome assembly GCA_013398955.1 of Callaeas wilsoni. Taxonomy (NCBI): domain Eukaryota; kingdom Metazoa; phylum Chordata; class Aves; order Passeriformes; family Callaeidae; genus Callaeas; species Callaeas wilsoni. The sequence continues at coordinate 75,505 of VWPU01009915.1, read as the reverse complement.
TAATCTGAGTTTTGTGATATTCAGGTTTATTTCTTTTGTAGAGGTTTTTGTGAAAGACTCAGGATCATCATTGTTGGCTTCCAAGAATACTTTCATGAACGGCTATTTCTTCTACAAGTTCTTCCAAACCTCGTCTTAGTTTGTGATTTTCTACGTGATCCTTCTCAGCTTGTAAGGTGTTAGCTATAGGAATGCATCTCAACCTGAAGTTTGAAAAACAAAGTGTAAAAATGCAACGTTATACAAATTATTTTTGTTAGCAGCTCACTTAAGAATAATATGCTGTGCAAAAAGAGTTTGCATGAGTTCACTCTAATCCTTAAAAATCTAACTGTACATCATCTTAAAAACAGACTGCAAAAGGTGGTAAAAAATGTCTTTTAAAGGAAAGGTTATGTTTTTACTTCATCTTTCTTTTTTTAAGCAGGAAAAAATACACATAGTATTAAAATTAAAAAATATATACAGTTATAAAAGCTTTAATAGTGAAATAACATTTCAAGTTTTATTTTCAGCTGTATTCAATGTATTTTACTCAGTATGCCATCATAGAAGATGGAAATAATGGTAGTTTCTGTACAGTTGATGAGGTGTGAGAGGAGTTGTGAAGGTCTTGTGAAATTTGACAGGGAAAATTGTAAGCTGTATTGACTTTTTTAATATTTGTATTGGAATTACCCCTGTGGAGTTGAAATCAGCTGTTTACTAAAAGAGATGTACGATTTCTCCACTTATTTATATAAAAAGTTCCTTATTTGTCTGAATAAGGGGAAGCATCTGAAAAATTAGACTAGCTGATGCAGTAAGTGCCTTTTCAGAAAATACAGCGTAGGAAAATGCAACCAGTGAATGGAAAGAATACATAGATCGTTACTGACATTCAAAAATAGGGAAGATAGATACTTCAAGAGAGGAATCCCAGGAGATCGTACTGGTTTACTTATTGTGACGAAGGAGACACTCTAAGAATTTGGCTTCAGGGTTTCATTTCAGTGACATACACAAAAATAGGGAGATTAATATTTTATTTTCAAACCATTTTAATCACTGAAGGTACCACTGGAGCTCTGCTGCATTATAATATTAGAAATTTTCTAAGCCATTTTCCAGAGTTATTGCATATAAACAACATGGTTTTATTTAAAATAAAGATGTTACTTTTCCCATGATCTAGCACACATTCTGAGTCAGAGTGGAACTTGTTTAGTTTTTCCCAAGTATTCACAAGGTACTTATATACTCAATGTTTTGTGAGGAAAAGGGCATTGTACTCCCCAAAAAAGCACAAAAACATCAGCAGAACTTGCAAGGCTTATGCCTTGCGTAACCAAACACAAAAAAGAAAAAAAAAAAGTGGGAAAGCATATGAGAATTTCAAAACCTTACTGAATTTTCTTGCTAAGTGCGAGGTGGTGTCTTTTCTCTACACCTAAACCTTAATTGTATCCATCCTTGAGGAAGTAACATCAGCCTCTCCACACAGTGAATAGAGGGATGTGCTCCCAGGGCCATGGGGAGGTATCTCTAGCCTTAGGATCATAGGGACTAAGAACAATGAACTGATAATTAGTTATTGATATAACTGCATTCATTTCAGTAGTTGTAAACCTGAACGGTTGTTGTCAGTGATGTTCTTGAACAGGCAAACAGTCTTTCTCTAACAGGCCAGTAGGCTGTGTGGCACCTCCTCTAACAGGAGACAGTGACGTTAACAGGAATGCACTAGAGCTGGGAACATGCAGCTCTCATGAAAATGACAGAGAAAAATGCATTGCCACCTATGCTAATCTTTTTCATCTGTAATGACAGGCTGCTGCATCAGGCCAAGCTCTTTCTAGTCTTGCGATTTCAGAATTACTTTTTCCCCAAGCTGCAATAGTTCAAATGTTCTTGAATTATTTCTTTTGCACACAAAATTTGAAGAGGTTTTGTTTTAGCAGTGGGTTGGCTTTTTTTTTTCTTTTCTTTTCTTTTTCTTTTTTTTTGTGCTGCTTGTTCTTGTGCAGTTTTTGGAGTGTTCATCCCAAACTGGCTAGGGAAGGCTGATAATATTACACTAGTCAAAATGTACAGTCCTTTCCTGAGCCTATACTAAAATCCCTGGTTTAAAGGCTGTTTCATTATCAGCCATTTGTCCTGAGTGTGTGAGAGCCCACAGGCTGGCTCACAGTCTTTGCTGAAACCCTGGTACTATTTATCCTCCCTACTGAGACCACCTAGTTTATTTGCAACAAAGTGGATTTCTAGCTGCATCCATACACACACAATATGAACAGAGGGAAGTCAAAATACACAGCATAACAAGGCAAATGGTTCAATGTCAATATATGACTTGGTAATTGTGTCACACATAACTGTTTTCAGTATTTTTCTGGGGTTTTAGATCTGTTTGCCGTCCTAGTTGACAGTTTTGTGGAAACTGATGATTTTTTTTTTAATTTAATACAATTTATTCCAGAAAAATTAAACAAAATTGTTGTTTCAAGTTAAGACTGTTTTGAAGAAACAGCAGTAGCTCATTAGAATTCATTTGACTATCTAATTCAATTTTGTTTCCCTTTATAGAAATATAGACATTCATATTAGGTTGGTGCTGGCATACCCTTTTTCATGTAGGTCAAGTGCTTTTTTCTTTTTTTCCTAGATTGTTCACACTTAGCCAAATGCAACTGAAGGAACTGCCCTTTTCATTTCACACTTTTCATTTTCTTCCAAGATGGAGAAAGGGCAACAAACATCATAGAATTAATACACAACTACTGCACCAGAAAGACAGCCTAACATTCGGAAAAGTGCTCCAGGAAAGTAAAGGCTTTGAATTACAACCAGACAGTGTCAATGGGACAGTAGAGGTATAAACAGAAAGGAAAAATACAGGCCTCCATTTGGATGGCAGTCTTCCAGTACCTGCAGGGAAGTCACTGGGAGGATGAGGTCAGGCTCTCGCTGCAGTGCATGGTAGGAGGACAACAGACAACAGGCGTATGCTGAAACGAGAGAGGTTCGAACTGAGTATCAGCTGGAATGTCACTGCTTGTTCACCCTAAGGACAGTCAGGCAGTGGAACATGCTGCCTTAGAGATGTTGTGCAGTACCGATCCTTTGAGGTTTTCACGCTGTGAATAGACAAAATAGATAGAGCAACCTGTTCTGGTCTCATGAGTAAGTGTCTTCAGCAGAGGGTGGATTAGAGATCCTCCAGCATGAATTATTCTTTAGTTCTGTGGGTTTGTGCTGTTCTGCTAAACCTTAATAAGTCCTATGAAATTTAGGTGACACTTCTGAGTCTTTCTGCTGCTTTTGTTTTCCATTTTTAGCGCTTTTTTTTACAATCTGCTTCCATACAGACACGTTTTCTTTTTCTGTGTTCAGCATTTCCTGAATTAAATGATTCCTGTATGCATGTCCCACACAGTTACCTCTGCTTTTTTAATCCTTCATTAGCAGGGCTGTCAGTATGAAGTAGCTTCTATCTGGCTGATCTTTTCAGTATTGGCAATAAGATTTACTTGTCATATCTAACTTAGTGTAATTTAACACATGCAGGAGAATATATGGACGTCACGCTTCCTAACCTTGCAGGTTTGTTTAGTCAAATATTTAAGCTGCAAATATTCACACGATTTCATGGAGTTCTAAACAAACATGGACTTGGTTTTCCACATTCCACATAAAACAGCGGTTGTAAGTCTAGAGTTAAGGTCACCTAGCTTTTTTGGCTTCCTTACTTTTGTTCAGGCAAACAGTATTGATTGCTCTTCAAGAACATTTTTAGAACATGTTTTTAGGACATTTATTTTGAAAGGAAAGTTAAACAAATACATGCTTCTGCATGTCTAATTTGACAAACAGAAATTGTTGGCTAATTTCAGTCTACCAGGATGGCAACATCACACGTCCTTATATGCAAACTTTCAATGTTTAATACACAGCTTGTGAAATATCAATTAATTGCCAAGTATTTGATTTCTCTCTAAAAAAAATTGCAAAGGTGACTAATTTGGTCCCTTTTCCCCTACCACAGTCTTTTCTTTCTCAGCTTCCCCTCCCTTCTGCATGCTTACATGGACAGACACACACAACAGGAGACAGTTTTCCTTTCACCTTTGTCTTTCAGAATTCTACTACAGCATGTCCTCTCTCCTCTTTCTCTGCAGGGGTCTGTTCTTGATCCTCTTTTATTCTTCCTCCACATCTTATTCTGCTTTCATCTGAATAGACAACTCCATCTGTCTTCTCTGTAGTGATTGCCAATGAATCTATATCTCCAAACCTTTCCTTCTGATTTTTGTCCAAACACAGCTCCTGGCCTGTCTCTTTGACGTTTCTTTGTGAATTTGTCACAAGCAGAGCAATCTAGACAAGGCTCAAGGACAGTTCCTAATCAGTCATGCAAACCTCTTTGTTTTTCATGTTCTTCCTTAACTTCTGTAGTAGTCTCAACCACCCTGCCAGTTAAGCAGCAAGTAATTTTTCACATCTGCATTCAGATCCAGGCTATCTTGCACATTCTTTTGCATTACTATTCTAAAGTGTTGTGTTTCCTTCCCTCAGATCTCTTTGTGTATTTTACATTAAGCTGCCACTAAAATAAAGAGAAAATTTGAGCAAGGATCAAGCAAACCTCATTCCTTCCTATCCAAATACCTTAAACATGAACCTGTCGTTACAGTCTGTCCTGGTTATATTTTTTTCTGTCACTTTAGCTCTTGCATTCTCAGCCAGAATGGAAACAAAGGACTAGAGAACAATTCTAGCCTACATTACTGTATGCCATAAGAAATAAGATATTTGGGACTGATTTTCCTAGAATGAGATGATAATTTAACTTATTCCTCCTGGTTTCTAGGCAAATGACCAAACAAGTCCATTCTTATCCAGGTGAGACAATAATTTGTAGTCCACATGTTTTTTAAAAGCCTATGTCGTCTTTGCTCAGGTGGCAAGCCATAAAAAGAGAACTGCATGATCACAGAGTGAACAGAAACACTGTTACAGACTTACCAGAAAAAAACGAAATTAAACTTGAAAATAATTATTGGATATTTGGAACATGAAACTGCTATTGGTTTGCTAAGGAAGTGAGGTTAACTGATCTCACAATCTATAGGCCCATTCCTTCAAATAGTTTATTATACCGTTATCCAGTAAAAATCATCTATAAAAGTTCTATCTATCATCTAGATAAAGTTCCCAAAGCTAATACAAATAATTTTTTTTTCTGAAAATTGTGAAAGGAATCAAACAGTGATTCTCTAATTAGTGTTTCTGCTGATGTGAAAGGAAGATTGTGCAGAATTTATTTAACATGTGATTCCTTTTGACAAAAGCCTCTTAGACTGTCAGCATATGTATGCTGGCCATTCAAGCCAACTTGTGTAGAAGGCACCCACTGGCATAAGTTTATCTCCAGCTCAGCCACAGCCTTTCAGTGTCTTGGACAGCGAAGTATAATAGAGGATGTCAGGAAGAAGGAAGCTAGTGTTAAAGTGGCAAGGTGAAATAATTTCTTAGAAAATCAGGCGTTTTTAGTTCCACTGCATGGAAAAACATGTTTTTTCTTCCAGGCTGGTCTCAGCTTTAATCATGTGTTATTGACGCGTTTCAGAGCTTAACTTCTGTTGAGTCAGTATTGCAAAACTGTTACTAAGAGAGCTTTTGTTCTCACAAAATTACAGACTTACTATATTCAAGGGCACAAAGTGTTATCAGTGGCCAAGAAGTGTTCAGTGCAACTGAGGGTGTAAGGGATAAGCAATGTCCCAAGCCACTCATCATACCCTGACACCATCAACAAAGGTCAATACCACTGTGTAGAATGGAATTATTTGAAAACAATTTTGTTTCATATCAGCTGTCTCTGATTCAAACCTCATCTCCTGGCTTGAGAAGAGGGATGGTACATTAATCATTACAACAACCAGGATGAGTATCTTCTTCCTGTATGCTGCCATGGTAGAGCTGGCAGAGAGCCCATTTTCTCAATTCACAATGTCCTTAGTCTATTGGTTTTGTGTGAGAAGGGTTTCGTAGGCTATTGGTTTTGTGTGAGAAGGGTTTCGTAGCAGGGGATGACAGGGGTGGCTTCTGTGAGAAGCTGCCAGAAGCTTCTCCCATGTCTGACAGAGCTAATGCTGGACGGATCCAAGATGGACCCATCATTGGCCAAGGCTGAGCCCACCACTGACAGTGGCAGTGCCTCTGGGATAAAAACTGCTGCACACGCACAGAAGGGAGAGAGGAGTGAGAGTGTGTGAGAGGAACAGCTGTGCAGACACAAAGTCAGTGAAGGAGGAGGGGCAGGAGCTGCTCCAGGTGCCAGAGCAGAGACTCCCCTGCAGCCTGAGGTGCAGCCCATGGTGAGGCAGCTGTGCCCCTGCAGCCCCTGGAGGTCCATGGGGGAGCAGAGATCCACCTGCAGCCCCTGGAGAACCCCACACTGGAGCAGGGGGATGCCAACAAAGAAGGCTGTGACCCCACGGGAAGCCCGTGCTGGAGCAGACTCCTGGCAGGACCTGTGGCCCGTGGAGAGAGGAGCCCACACTGGAGCAGGTTTCCTGGCAGGACTTGTGACCCCACAAGGGGCCCCACAGTGGAGCAACCTGTTCCTGAGGGACTGCATCCTGTGGAGGGGATCTGTGCTGAAGCAGTTCATGAAGCACTGCAGCCCATAGGAAAGACTCATGTTGGGTAGGAGAAGTTTGTGGAGGACTCTCTCCCATGGGAGAGACCCCATGCGAGGAGGGGAAGAGTGTGAGGAGTCTATCCTGTGTGATGAACTGACCACAACCCTCACTCCCCATCTGACTACTCTGCTGGGGTAGGGAGAAGTAGAGAAATTGAGAGTGAAGCTGAACCTGGGTAGAAGGGAGGGACTGGGGGAAAGTACTTTAAGCTTTACTTTTATTTCTCATTATCTTACTCTGAATTGATTGGTAATATATTAAACTCTTTCCCTAAGTCAAGTCTGTTTCGCCTGTGGCAGTAATTGGTGAGTGATCTCTTCCTGACTTTATGTGGACCCAGGAGCCCTTCCTTGTGTTTTCTCCCCCCGACCAGCTGAGCAGGGGAGTGACAGAGCAGCTTAGGTGGGCACCTGGCATCCAGCCAGGGCCAGCTCATCTCAGTCAGGTGCTCCACCCAAACATCATAACCTAGTACTCTTTTGATCATAAAAGTAGGGGGCTTTGCTGGGTTTTAGTGTCAAACATAATTCTGTAACTTAAACTGCAGGAAAAACAGACCTGCGTGTTTTGTAGATGCTATAAAGAACAAAGACTCATATTCTCCAGCAATAAAATGTGTGCTGTCAATCTAAAATTTTTATAAAGTGTTTATCATTAAGACACTCTGGGATATAGTTTCATTGCAATCAGCAAAAATGACACTCAAACAGAAATGCCAAGCATGTAGTTCTTGTTAGGGGTTACCAACCTAAATGCTACTGGAGGGAGAGAAAAAAATACCAAGAAATGACAAAGCTTTTATTTTCCATGCAGTTAGCCAAACACAAACAGATGAACTTTCTGAAGAATGACAGTTTGTTCCCAGGTTGAGAATTTATATGACTTATTTAATGGTTTGGCTGTAAAGTCAAAAATAAAAGTGGTTTCTAAAGGAATTCAGTCATTGGCTGATGCCTTTGTTATGAGCAGATTTCCTCTAAAAAAGGAATCAGATTTTGACTAATGGAAAAAGATCATATAAAATAAAATAGGAGATTCAGGATTAGAACCAGAATTTTCTGATCCTCCGTGCCAGTTCTTATACATATACACCAGTGGAAAATGAGCATTGCAGAGCTCTAAAGCAAAGCTCTTCCCAGAGCTGGCCTCATTATCTCTCCCTTTCTCACTCAATGGAATTAGTTGTATATTTCAGCTTTATTTTTAAAGTGTTGTCCTGAAGGGTTAGACAGCCTCAGACTAAACCACCTGGAGTTCTATCTGGGGCTCCCTAGTAGAAAAAAACCACAATAAGTCCAGAAAAGGATGTCTAAGATAATAAAGAGATGGAATCATTCTACCAGGAAAACAGAATGTTCAGGGGAACTGCATCAATGGGGGAATGGAGAAGTGAAGTAGATTAAGCCAGGCTTTTCTCAGTGGCATCCAGGGAAAGCACAAGAATCGGTGAGCATGAACTGTAGTACAGGAAAATGCACTTAAACGTAAGAAAAAATTTATCTACTGTGAGGGCAGTCAAACAGGGGCAAGAGCTGTCCAGAGAGGTTGTGGACTTTCAGTCTCTGGAGATAGTCAAAGCCCAACTGGACATGATGCTGAGCAAACTGCTCTAGCTGACCCTGCTTTGAGCACTGCAGGGGACTAGACAATCTCCAAAGTCTTCTAACTTCATCCATTCAGTGATTCCTTGAAATGTTTGCTAAAACTTCTGCCAGTTGGATATTTTTTTAGTTATTTACAACAAAATCACTACTACCAATAATTAATCTCATGAATAAACCCTTCAATCTAAAGTCCTCAAAGTATCTTGGAAACATTAATTTCAATCAACTTGGAAACCTGTAAGTGTAGTTAGTGAGATGCCCACCCATTTTGCAGATGAACAAGGGATGCCCAAGATGTCAGAGACTCAGGTATTGGAACGGCTGGGAGTAAAACCCTGGAGCTGAGTTCTAATTCTCCCTCTTCATCAGCAGAACATACACATGCTTTCTGATACTCACTTCTGTCTTCCCAGCCAATAGGATAGCATCAGGAAGACTTGGTGTCCACCATGATGGTCTGCTCTCAGGTTTTTTTCCTCCTTTTATGTGGAGTTTTGTGTTCCAGAGCACAAACTTCCACAGTGGAAACTACAAATAATGCCAGGTCTTATGCAGCAGCAGCAGCACATGTCTAAACTGAGACTCTAGTTTCAAAGGTTTTGAACCAATGAAGGTTCCTACCAATTTCACTTGCAGACAACGTGGAGAATTGCATCTCATTTAACATTTGCTGTCTGTATTTCTGCAGTGTTTTTTAACATATTTATTGATATTATTGGTGCAGCAGTGCATTCTGCTGGTGGTTTATATCTCCATTTGAAGCATTTACCCCATAATCTGTAGTATTTGCCCTGTCATGGTACCAAAAGAACAAATTATTTCCCATCCCTAAGGAATTGATTGTATATATTTAATGCATTAAGTGGCAAAAATGCATTCATTCAGTGACATGAAACTGATTTCATGTTAAAGTGTATACTAGTGAATTTAATTCCATAGCAAAACAAACTGAGAACCTGCTACTAAGCCTTCAGATTCCTGAAGAATAAGGGGTCATACTTTGTATAGCAGTGTAGTTGTTACTGTGTACTTGTTGACTTGGAGATTTTCTGTTTGTCTATACTGTTGTATACACATAATTGTGAAATTCTTCTAGGTATACACAGGTTAAAAAACTAAGGACTCTTGCTCAAGTTAGAGGTTTTGAGACTCAAAAAAGTGTCCCTGACCTTTTCCTTTCATATGCATCTATGCATACGTCAGTGTTTTCAAGTACTTGTTTCACCTTACAAAGAATGAATTTTGTTTATGTGATTAAAGACCTGATCAGTGAGAGTGGGAAACTGAAATAGTGGAGCAGATTTTGAAATGCAGTGTGCATCAACAGCTTGCAGAACCAGTGTTCTTTCTCACCTTTGGAGGAGAAATGTTACAGAAATCTTGGTTAAAAGCACTGTCCCCTTGATCTCTTTTTCATGTCAAAGACCAAGTGGGCTGTAAGCGGTGGCTAAATGTTGCTGTGTTTATTTAACCTTTCAAAGCTGGGGTCTATCTCTTGTCTGGATAGGGTAACATATCATTCTGACTGCACTTACAGCTTCCTTGAAGGGCAGCAACATATCCATACATGGGGTTAGTGCTGTGTGTTCAGATCTGTATGTCTGTGGCTGACTCTCAATCTGCGTGATTTTGGGTGTCTGTGCATCCAGAGGAGTTCACACTGTGGTCCAGAACAGAGAACTGAGATAGGCTATAGGCTTCTGAAGCAGTTTAAGAACACCGCAGAGGTAGCTGTTGAACTGAAAATGTTCTTATGTATTTGTTACTCAGCAGCATTTATCTGTGAAGAATAATTTATCCATATTGTTGAACAGTTAATAATTTTTGTACCAATCAACATACTGTATAGAACATAGCTATGCAAATGTTTAAATGTAGATGGGACTCTGAAAGTGAAGTAAAAATCAGCTTTAAGAAAGCTGAGTTAAAAAAGCAGAAAAGTAGTATTTACAGAACAATGGAATTCCATTATTCACTTGGTCTACTTATTTCTAAAATCTATATTTACATCTAAGGATTTCAGAATGCCTCAATTACCCATCCACACTATCTGCAACAGATTTGCCCTCTTAAGGTTCTATTGCTATTTGTGTCTTGAAAGACCGTTTTGAGCTAACCCTTTCAAAACCTGTTCTTCATCCAGACAGCAGCTTTGCAAGCTGAGTCCCCTACTCTCTCTCAGCTGCACCTGGGACAAAGCTCTGTAGGGCACAAGGAAAATTGCTTCTTCTGTGCATTTTTGTGGCTGGTTCTCAGAGCCTTAATATTTCCTGTGAGCTCAAGTCTGGAGAAGAGCAAGAGAGTCAGTGGAGGGTCTAGAAAGAAAGTCCCGTGAGGAGAGTCTGAGGGAGCTGGGTGTGTTTATCCTGGAGAAAAGGAGGCTCAGGGGGGACCTTACCACTCTTTGCAACTCCCTGACAGGAAGATGTATCCAGGTTGGGTCAGCCTCTTCTCCCAGGCAGCAAGTGACAGGACAAGGTGAAATTGTCTCAAGCTGTGCCAGTGGGGGTTCAGGATGGGCATCAGGAAGAATTTCTTCATGGGAAGAGTTGGAACAGGCTGTTCAGGGAGGTGATGGGGTCACTGTCGCTGGAGTTGCTCAAGAAATGACTGGACGCGACACTCAGTGCCGTGATCCGGTTGACAAGGTGGAGATGAGTCACAGCTTGGACTCAATGATCTCAGAGGTCTTTTCTGACGTTCACATCTCTTCCGCTCTGTCTGCTGGTGTTTGTCACCCAAGACTGGTTTATTGACAGCCTTGTCAGAGGTGTGACCATCTGCAGGATGCCCAAATTTCAAGTGGAAGCAGACCTTAAGGGAGATAGAAACCTGAACTGTTCTGGCTCAAGGTTTCTACCATTCCCAGTTTAAAAAAAAAAAACTCCAAATTGAATTTGAGAGTCTGGTGCAGGATTTTAACAGTGCTGGATCATATATTCAACATCATGTCAACAGAGCAAATCAAAGATTAAATTAAAAGAGGAATTTAGAACACGATTGTGTTAGTCTTCAGTGATTTTTCCCTTTAAATTGTATAAAATATGCTGGGACCTAGGGCATGAAGCCAAGCAGATTCAGACATATGAACATAAAGGCATCACTGAAAAAATAACTTGTAAAGATGCAGGTAACAATAATGACTAAAGGGTGGATCCAAGTTTCAAGAGGAATTACTTTTATATCAGTGGAAAAGGTCAGCCTTTATGCAAGCAAATATTTAAAAGCCTTGCTGTTATTACCTAAAGTAATACCCACAGTTACAGCATTTTTCCTGCTGCCATTTCATAAATGTCAGCATAAGGTTTTTATTCCAGGGATTGTGGAAGAAATATAGTGGATTACACACAAAATGATTGTTTTTACCATTTGAAGTGTGATTGGGTAACTGGGTGCCTACAAAAAACCTAAAAATTAAAATTCGTTGTGTTGGGATATGACACAAAATGGGTTGATGGTAATTATAGAGGCTGATAATTGATTTCTAATGATCTAAATTACCATGCTTAAAATTATATCAGTTCTTACTGAAATTTCCTAGTTTGCTGCCATGTCCCATGAAGTCCACACTACAGAGGGCAACGTTTTTGTTTAAACATAAATGTTTCTGATGCTTATGCTTTTTCTTTGGTTCCTTGAAGATATTAAATACTTCTAAAATAAATGTCATTGCTATTTCAGATTTATTAACTTCAAATTGGGTGGGGGGGGAAGGATTATGATTTTGTGAGATAGCCTTCGTAGGATTAAAAGATGCAGATCTGTTCAGATGCTTGGGCATAAAAAAGTTAATCTTTGTCTACCTGCAGTTATGGAAACTTTTTAATTTTGGTTTCAGTTTCTTTTAGGTAAAAATCAGGTGGTTTTATTGCAATTAGTTCTGATATGATCACTCCAATACCCCCTTCCCACCTTCCCCTTTGGCCCTTAAATTGAATGTGGATTTATAATCTTGAAGAAGCATGCCATTTCAAAGACAGAGGACACCAGTGTTGACTCCAGTGTTCCAAGGTTAAGTGATTACAGAGCGTAATAAGGCCTATAAAACTGGGTAATTACTGTACACACCATAGGTCCAATCTGAGGCTTTGTGCAAATAAGAAATTTCACAGCCACTGAAGCTATACCATATGCAGTGAGTCAAGAATATTTCCTGAAAAAACAAGTGTAGCCTGATGCGTTGATGCATGCTCTATCCAAAATTTCTTCATTTTATTCTTTTTTCACCAAATAGCGGAAGTGTACTGGAGAAAAGTGTTAAAATAGATTTTGCTCAAATATATGTTTTAATCCTTGAAATGTTTTCTTCTCCAAACTACTATTTATTCTCCAAACTTCTTTATTTAACCAAGTGTTCAAACTCCACAGAGGAGCAGGACAAACTGCTGCATTCATGTTAATCTAGTTGGGCACATTTTTTTATACAGCAGAGGTAAGAGAGAAGCATTTTTTCTCTAAAACTAAACACTATACATAGTTTGAAACCTAATATCCTGTAGTTAGTTGATCTATTTGTGAAGCTATTTTTTGCCTTTGCTGCACAATGAAGCTTCCTCTTTCTTTGCAAAATTAATTTCTTCAAATAGATTCTTGACACATGTTAATTTATGGTTAGAGATGCAAGTATTACTATTTGTCAGTAGGAGACAGTGCTGTCATTGCAGTTCCTAAGGAGCTTAGCAAACGAGTTAATGAATTAATGGGTTAATGAATTAATTCATTAATAAATTTACCTTTTACCTCCAGAGATTGCAGAGTTAGTCTTTATTCTGTAAACAAGTACATAAAAACCTCACAGTCTCCAACCTCAGGGTCATTTCCTTATACTTCAAAACAAAGGAAAAATCTAAACCACAATTCACCGTAGCTGAGAATCCCCAAAACTTAGCAACTTGGGTTGAAGACTGGAAGTAGAGCAGGTTACTGCTATACTTCACTCAGTTTATATATTCATTGTGAAGAAATCATAAGGGAAATCTGTAGTCCTGATCAAAGGGTGAATCCGATTCCCTCACAATGCATATTGCAGCTTTTAGGAACATTAGTATTCTTCCACTGCTAAACTTTTTTTTTTTTTCCTGGAAGATGACAATCTATGTAGAACTGAACAGGTTTATGATAGAGCAGTATAGATACTATTACTGGTTTAGCATGTAGAACAGTTCACAGTAGCTTGAACATTTGATTTTCTGTAATAAGACTCTCTTCATGAGGACGCTGTGTGTTTTCTACTGACATTACAGACAAATGCCACCTATCTAAACTCCTGTAGAGAATAATCTGTTTATAAAATGTGTTAAACACAAGTCTACTCAGGAGCTGGGTAACCAAGGAGATCTATAAAATGCTGCCAAGATTAGAGCTAGGCATGATAAAGATACCTCTCTGCATACCCACGTATTTCAGTATTAAAGAGGGTATAATGCTTTAAGAGTGCCAAAAGATAATTATTTTAAGCTCAGCACACTGAAGGCTGAAAGTTTACTATTGTTGTGTTCTCATTACTGTCAGCGATTTCACTCAAATAATTGGTTTTAGATTTACCAGGATAACATTGTTTCATGCCTTTAGCTAACCAATGTGACACTTATCTGTGCATGGCATCAGTGGTGGCCTTTAGCATGCAACCAAAAGCAACCACTTTTATCAACAAGTTTGAAGCTCAGGGAATATGTATGAGAAATGTTCATGCTCACAAATAATAGGACATTGAGTGTTTTTATCAGTTTGATTGGAGTAGGAATTTTTGGTAATTGCATTCTTTCACAGAATATCTCTACAGTCACTTAAAGAATTCAAGTAAATATACAATAAGTACTCAAAAAATACAAGAAACAGTTACTTTTACAACCTCATACTGAGGACCTCCTGAAAAAGAGAACACTGAAATAGAAAACAATTGTTATTCTCTGCTCCCACTGTTAATACTGTTAGTTGCTAAGCATATTTGTGATTGAAAAAGAAAATTCGCTCCCCCACAGCCAGGTTCTTTCATTTAGAGTCTTACCACAGTCATTAAGCTTTGAAGAGAGACTCCAGACCCAGACTCAGCCAAAATGGGTTGTCCCACTACAAGGGAATAAAGAAACTGCTCTAGAGCTATGGTCACAGCTTTGTTAAGGATTGCCCCACTGGTGTTTGCAGGTACTGGGATGCAGAAGATGCTTCTCCTCCACCCAACCCCACAGCCTGAGTTCACCAAGAAAAGGCTATTGTGTGTTGGCATCCAGTGGATGGAGCTTTGCAACTCAAATGGGATCATGGAATACATTCAAAATTACAACTTTTTCTGACCTTCTACTGCCTGGTCCCAACAGATTATTTCTTCTTTCCCACTTCTGTGTCATTCCTCATTGTCTTATTCCCACTAACCTCTCACACTTATCTCCATTACTGTGTTTCCTTTACTACATTCAAAGTCCTGTTCCTTTGCTTTCTCTAAAGTTTTCATGATTTTTGTCTCTCTACAATAAACCTCCTCACCTCTACACCAGCATCTTCCCCCAGAAATGTCCAAATAGCAAGATTTTCATGCCATTGCATTACCCATTGAAATTCTGTGTATAATTAAAGATTACCAGAACTTTTTCATCATAACATGATTTTATTGGAAAAACCTGCAAATATTTGATGAGATTTCAGAAAATGTTCTCCTGGAGAACTTCAAAACAAAATGCTTTATGTTATTTGGTAGTACTTGTTCATTTCAGAGTTTTGAAAATTTTCATTCATTGGCTTTGGTTGAAAAAGAATTTGTAACATTCCGAAGTGAATTTTCTAAAACTGATCCTTCATAGGCAGTTTCCAGTTTATGGGATATTTTGAAAATATGTTACCAATAAAATAATCTTTAGTCTCAAACCAAAAATATACAAGTTTTGACCTGCTTTTTTGATCCCTTTCTTCCACACTGTATTATTAATTGGCTACTCACATTTTCAGTTCTTGAGAGCAGGAACTCTTTTTTGTACCTAAGACAGCAGGATTCTGTCTTTGTTCTCAGAACTATCACAATAAATATTATTTGAATAATGATTGTTTGATGTAGAAATACTTGGATGAGTGTCATTGGTCTGGTTACTGCAGAAGATTAAGCTTTACTCTATCATGATCCTTTCCAATCAGTGATGTGATTAAGCCAATGCTTATGGCACTGTTGCAGCTTTGGTAAAAAACACATTTTATGTCAGTCACATTATGTAGGGACACACCACTAGTTCATAATATCACTTCCTAACAAAGGAAGAAATGAAAGCAAAATAAAATTTGCTGGAAGGATAGAATTGTATGTTTTGATGTAGTACCAAATAGTAGAAGATTCTATTTAGCCAGTCTTGAGTCAAACTGTTCCCGGTACGCACACTCTCAAACAGATTTCTGTCCTCTCTAAAGCAGGAATCATTTCTTGAGCTCTATCTTTAAACTACATTTCACCTTATGCTGTGGTTGAGTAACTGCAAACATTATTTCTGCCATATTCAGTTGCACATTATTGATGCCCTTTTAAATATGCACATAAAACCCCCCCCATTTATCGCCCTCAATTAAATCCGTTCCTCTGTAATGGCATAATGTCTAGCTGCCAAATAACTTCATGGTATTTTTATTGCTCTCATTAGCTTTACTGAAGTGGAGCCAAACAAAAGAATACCCTGGTAACTGAGTGGTATGTCTTCCCACCTGGTCTCTAGGACATACAGACCATTCTTATTGTTAGTTACAAAATACTCTGTTTTGTTTCAAATTGTTTACAGAGAGATTTTGTTAGAAAGAGTATGATGAAGTTAGTGTTTTCAAAGTTAGTTACCTAATGTATAAGTAGTTTTTATTGCTCTGGCAGATAAGTTGCCCATCTAAATTCTTTCTTCACAGAGTAGTGTATTTGGAGTGGATGGCAGCTAGTTAAACAACCTAGGGGTTTTTTTGGTAAAACATTGCATGTCAGTGTGCTAGAGTCAGCTCAATCAGGTAGCCCCATAGATGTGAGGCTGCTGTAGGTCCGTCCTCAGTTTCTGCCTGTAGCAAAGCTGAGCAGCTGCTCTCAGTGGGTGAGTACATGGACACAAAACCCACACAGGGGCCACGCACATCAACAAAACCCTAAAGTGTAGATCTACATATATTTGTGTGCATTTGCACATAAAGAAATGGATCACTCCAGTAGCTACTTTTAGATGTTTAGCTGACCTAGTAGTTGGTCCCAGATCCTCTGCTCTCCCTACCTGTGTGGGATCTGCATTTTAACCTGGAGGTTTGCAATCCCACTCTTTCTTTACTGGCTAATCCAGTTGAAAGTTCACTGGCATCCAAAAGTACCACTCAGAACAGTGCACCCAGGCAGGAGATAGAAATATGGTTTAATGAGATTATAGGGTAGACTACAGTGATGAGGCACATATTTCAGTCTGACAAGCCACCAGTTTACAATGAACTGCACTGTTTTTTCCGCTTAATTTCCCATTATTGTTTCTCCCAAATCCACCTTGAACCTTTCCTTGTCTCCTCAAAACCTTTCTTCCCACTGCATCCCTTAATGAGTGTTCTACCTCCTTCAGTCAATGAGTCACATGGGGAAGGGGATTTTTTGGGTGGGCTACACACGAGGACAGTGGTCTGACTGTGCTTTGGTAGCCTGGTGTACCTCATTCCCTGCAGCCGATTTTCACTGACAACGCTGCTAGAGTTCCTCCCCCAGCCCTCTCAGTTTTTATCTGATCGTGTCCTGGCCTGTGCAGATGTTGATTAGCCTTTAATCAAGTAGCCTAGCACAGTCTACAAATAAATTTAAACTGCATCCAAAGCTCATTGCTACAAAATTTTGTTTGAAATAAATAAAGGAAAGCATGTACAGTATTTTACCACTGTCTCTATCACTCTCAATGTTTAAGTATATTTACTTAGAGTGTCAGTATCTACAGCAGCTAATACAAAGAGTGACATTTTCTTCTCTTTATGTTTTAGGAATAAAGGAGTGATACTTTCATTAATATACTATTCTATTCTTGGATTTTTTTTTTCAACAAGTAATCTAACATTCATGAAAGAGAGGATTAAAAAGCTTCCTCACATACATGAATCCTCTAGGTAGAAAATTCAATTTTATACTTTATGTCTATGCTATGTATCAAAAACACTTAAAATTACTATAAGAAGATAGTGATTGTAGAGTTGGGCTTGGTAGTTGGTAGAGATGAATGTACATCATATTTCAAGTTCTAATGTAAATTCTAGCTTTCAGTCTCTAAAACTTTACTCTTTAGGGCTTATGATTTTCTTTTCTGTAAGAGACTGCTGTAAAAATAAATCCTGAAATTATGGCTAAACATACAAACCACCAGGGAAGAAATGGAATATTCAGGAGATGTGAGACTGGTAGAGAAAGATTACTACTGTTAGCTAAATCATTAGCCATTTTTAGTGGGAAAACAAAGGCAGTAGAGGTGGTATTTAGAAAAGAAAAGAAAACTGGTAGAAAATTAGCAGGTTTTAGCTTTTGTTACACTTCTACTATGAGTCTTTTGGGCATTCTTTACCTTGGTTCCCCATGTGTAAAGTAGGGATAATGGTAATTTCTTCTTCTCTTGGCTTTTTAGTTTTTTCGTCAGTTTAGGTAGTGAGAGTTCTTAAGAAAATTTCAGGCTCAGTTCTGTAAAATCAATAGGAATTAAGAGCATAAATACTATGATGGAGATGTAAGGGTCTAAACTATTTTCAAGAATCTGGGGTTTTGTGATTTTCCTTTTTCAAAATTGACTCAAGTCTTCCAGACTGAGGAACGTATCTCCATGGATGAGGAAATTGGTTCCGTTCATCATCACATCTTGACTGCTAATCAAAGGAAGGACTGCCAAGGGTTGTTAGGAGGTGATTTGTTTAAGAGAAAAATTTAGGAAAAATATATTATAAGCCTGTATATAGCTTTTCAGGTGAAATCTAAAAGTCCTTGCCACTGCTCCCATTTTATGTAACACATAAATATGAAGTCCTTAGTTCCAATAAATTAACTGGATATCAAGGGTCATAGCCAGCAGCAGGTACTAAGCTTCCTCAGGAAGTAACCACAGAACCTATGTGCTTAAAGAAGCCAGCTGGAATCAGTCACAGGAAATTCAGATCAGAGACATGCCTCAGCTCCTTATCTTCTCTGGAGCATGTACATCACTATGAAGGCAGTACTGGGTGCCTGAGGGATTCAGAGACGTCCAATTAGGGCTCATTCAGAGAGGGAGAGCAGAGCTCTGGTCACACTGCACAGCTACAGCTTTTAATTTGCAGTATAATCCCAACCATCACTGTCAGTCAGAAACACATCTGGCCATGATGCTCAGGCCGTGGCTAGGAACATGTATCCCTTTTGGCATTTGTGATCTCTGTGTGGGAGGGCAGATTCCTGCCATGTCCACTGTAAAGCTGAATGTTCTGGATAGTCTATCAGACATTCTTGCTTTATCGAGTTCTTTACTTGTATTTGGTTTCATACAGCTGCAGTTCAGCCTTTCAAATGGTAATGAACTATGGTGTTTTGAGAACTCCTTAAACTGCCTTCCCCCAGGCCTGAAAGATGAACATTGTTTATCATCATGACTAATGGAAATGTCAAAGTTTTTCAGTAGAGATTGGTAAAGTACTTTTGGCTTTTGATTTCTTTAGCCACAGAAGCAGAACTTGTGTTGGACATAATGTCATTGCCAGTGGCTGATACACAGTTGTTCCTGTTCCTGCAAGCCTGAAAACATTGCAGATAGAAAATTTTTCCATCTGTGCAGAACTGAGCAAGGACTTCTCTGTCAGTCTCAAGAAATTTATCCATCAGCAGAGCCAAGAAAGAAAGAAAGAAAAGAATACAAGAACTAAAAGTCAATTAGGACAAGGACATGTTTCTCTCAACCCTGCATCACAGCACCTGATTTCAGTATTGGTGTTTATATTTCACCTTCATCTAGTAGCATTGTCAGCACAGTTTTCAAACCTACAGTTTCATTATATTATTAATTCCAGAGCAGAATTATTTTACAGGAATATCTAACTCTTCTGTGCATTCTAAAACACCACTAATAATTTCCATTTCCATCAATGAGCTCTGTATTCTGGCATGTGATGTGCAGCTGTTGAGTACTACCTTAACAGCTATGTTAAAAGAGAGAAATTCGGCTAGAATGTCAGAATGCAATAACTTGGTTGGAATTAAATCAAGACTTTCAAAAGGAGGCATATGATCTTTTAATTATCAGTTACTCAACCCTTGGTTTTGGATGACACTGTGGCAAATCAACGTCCACTGCATCCCTTACAAAAGAATGCATTCAGTCTTAAAAGAGAGACATGACCTCACAGCATCTTCAATAATGCTAATTACCTTTTTATGAAAACATTTTCCTGTCATACATAGGGAAGATGCACTTTAGATACAGTTATGACAAAGTGGGCATTACCTTTTTATTAAGCAAGTATTTTCAAAAAAACAAGATGGCTCTCCAGAAGCCTTTTAAGCTCTCTTTGAGTTGCAAATACCAAATAGCAAGCAACCATGGAAACATTCTTGTTTTACACGTTCTTATTTTCCCTTCTCTCCTGCTATGTTTGCAGATGACAACCACACTTGCATGGAGTACAAAGCCAATTCTTTAAATCACCATAGTGAGACAGTCTCTATGTCATGTTCATAGGTGTATTCTAAAATCTGTTTGGGTTTTTTTTCCCAAGTATAGGTTACCAGAATTGTAGGCAGAGCTTAGTCTGTGGCACTGACAGGTCCATATTCCTTGCCTATATCCCTTTTGTTCTTTTGCACAGCCGCATTAGAGAAGTGGTTCACAATCATCTCATTTTCAAATGCTCCAGAGGAAAAATACTTGGGTTTAAATGCATTAATCTCTTTCTCTTGCTATTAATTTGGTTCGTTAGGTCTTGAGTTTCCAAAATCATCCCATTTTCCTTGAAGAGTGTTCTAATAAAGATCCTTCTTGATGGTGCCTCTCTTCTGTTGTATTAAAAAAATTCATTCTTTCAGCCAGTGTAATCAGTTTCTCTTTCTGTCAATTCTTCACATAGAAAGGTACATACATGAAAGTAAAAAAATAAAATCATGGTATTAGTTCCTTATCTGTATGAGTCTTAGAAAAGTACAAGTACAGTGTTTGTACTTGAAAGTACAGTGTTTTGCAAATGTTCCAACTATTTTTAGAAGTAATAAAATATTGTAAATACTATCATATGTACATGAAATAGTTACTGTTTGTAGCTTCATTATTTCACCTTCACATGAGAAAAATGTGCCTTTTATGAGCACAATCATCTGTGTTCCTCATTATATAGGCTCAAGTTTTTGGCTAATTTCTGAGGTCAAACACTAATGTTTGTGCTTGTCATTTGTTTACAGCAATGAAGATTGCATGTGTTTACACCAAACTGGAATATATATTTAAGTGGTTCTCTCTTCACTGTCTGTATATGCACAAAATGCTCTGAGTGAGTCTAAAACTAACCCAGATGCAATTTTCCAGCCTGTAGCTCAGTTACATGCCTGAAACGTGCCTGGATATTCAGAAGTGGCATATGGGAATGTAGCCAACTGTTGTTCTCTTCCACATTGTCCACAGTAAACATATTTTAGACTTAGCTGCATTAACTGACACTTCACTTGGCTTTGCACTTGAAAAACATTTGTATGATGATGTATTATAGTTTCTTGATATAGAAAATGAATTGCATACTGAAAATTGAGTCATCTGATAAACCACGAAGGATTTTTCCTCACCAAGGACACAGCTTGTTCCCATGCTGTGCTACACGGAATGGGTTGCAAGCGTATGAGTACCTCAGATGTGCTAGGGGTAGGAGTGGAAAGCTGACATAAGGAGCTCCCTATTTAGATAGTAAATTGTTCTTTAGTTTCAAAGAGCGAGGTTGGCTACTGAGAATCTAATGCAATCATCATGTCCAAGCAGGAAGTGTAGTGGTGGGAGAAGCAGGAGGTTTGCTTTAAGTCGTTATGTCTTTTCTTCAGGCTAAGCAAACAGATTTAGCAGCAACAGGGACTCCAGAGCACCCAGAGTTTTAACCTGAATTCTGAGGACATCTAGTGGTGTCAGCCCACTGCAGGGACGGGGTCTTGGTTACAGCTGGTGGCCACTTGCACATCTGTATTTCAGCTGAAATTTACTACAAAATCAAATGCAGTAAAAACAATTAGTTGAATGCACTGAAAGAGTAGCATTCTTCAGCTCAAGTGATCCTGAATTCAACACTGACAGTCCCAAATATTGAGAAGTTTTGAGATTGGATCAAAAATCATAAACTTCTAAATAAATGTTGGACCTTTTCTATCTGCCTTCTGTTTTCAAGACTGTCAGAGTTCAAGTATGTTGACCTCTTCTTTGCATCAGTAGGGATAAAAGTATATTTTTGTTACTAAAAGGCTGCTTTCTTAGGTTAATTAATTAATCTAGAAGTTAGAGCTCTAACATAAGAACTCAGTATCCCAAGATGCTGAAGAAATATGCAAGATTCATTAATGCTAAGAAATTGTAGTCATAGCACTGCTAACCATTCAAAGACGTCTGGGAAGACCAGCTTTCTTCTCTGAGATTCAGGTTTTCAGCTTCCAAAGTGGAACTGGTGGTGTTGCCTCACCTTTTTGAGAGAGAACAAGAATCAATTAGCTGCAATTCAAAAAGGACTTTGATCAAGTCAAGTGATACGTATTACATGCTGAGCATTGTTACTGACTGTTGCATGATGGCGTGTTTTTCAGTGAGCCCTTGAACTGATACTTCCTCCCAAGGAGAGACCGGCATCATGAAACAGAGATTCATTTCATCAGTTCAAATTATTTTGCAGCTTGCTCTGACTACAGTAGGTCTGACTGGTAAGTACAACACTTCCTGAAACACTTGTGTTTTCCTGACGACACTTTCTTCAGGAAAGTGTGAGGCTTTACCCAGTCTGTTCTGACCACCACTGTAGCATGTGCTTACTTACATTACTTTCTTCTGAAGTTTGATATGACAATTTTGAAAATGGCTGGAGATGTCTTTTCTTTTTATACTATTAACTTAAGGATTGTTTGTTGGCAATACTGAAAGGCACTTAGTCCACCCCTATGCTCACTTTATGCCTGTCTCCTTCTTGGGAATTAGCATATGAATAGTTACACTGTTTGAAATAATTATGTGGAACTTTAACAAAATAAAGATAAGCTTAGGTTAAAAGGTCACTTGCTTGTTGTTTTAAAATGAACATAAATGTATGGTCTGTGTTCTTGATATAAGTTAATGACAAGTAGTCCTAGCAAGAAATATTCTTTAATGTATTTGGATTAACAGGGAATATTTGAATAATTAATGAATACATTCATGTTGCCAGAACCCAAAAAATTCCACCTAGCCCATTGATTTCCTCCTTTTTATAATTGTTTGACCTGTAATTTACCCCAAATATGCACAAAGAATGGAATTTTAGTTCTGTTGCGAAGTTGAAGGTGAAATTTAGTGTTAAAATGATCTGAAGATAAGAAATTTTAATGTTTATGGGGCAGAACCGTAAAGGTCATATATTTATTTCCCATCTTCGTAGCTTAATTTGGTGATAAATATACAATTTTGAGTTTAAGTAAAAAATAAATGTTCATATTATAAAGCAAAATCATTCTACCAGCTATTTCAGAAGTTTGAGGTAAAATATATTTACTTTTCTGAGAATATTGATCCTTTTCCCAGACAGAGTTATTTGCCCAATTCAATCCACAGTTTCATGTAATTTTATTGTCTTCAAAAAAGCATTCCATAGTGGACTTATCATTCAACAATAGCATCCAAAACCATTGCCCACTTCTAATTTAACTAGCTGGATTTTTGCACTTCCCTAGGTCAATCGTACCCTGGAAAACCTCAGATAATAAGATGTCGTTCCCTAGAAAAAGAAACCTTTTCATGCTGGTGGAAGCCCAGCTCAGATGGAGGACTTCCTAACAATTACACCCTTTTCTACAGCAAGGACAGGTAACAAGTGGTGCATATGTATTCTGTAAGTGATCTCATGATGGTTATGACAGAGTGAGAGAATGACAACATTCATTGGTAAGGTTGTTTCTATGAATCCATTTTAACCTCAGATAGACAACAAGGGCTGCATAAGGTCCGTGGCTTCCCTTGTTGGAAGAAAACATGACCACTGTCAGCCCCAAATCTTCAGCCTGTCCCTCCTGAAACTCATCTACCAAAAATCCCACTTGTCTGAAGATGTGCTGGAAACAAAGGCACATTTGCCCATCTTTTCAGGAAGCACACGGCTTTCAGCTGAACAGGGTCTCCTCTGAGCAGTGCAGCGTGAGGGCACCGTGGGGCAGCAGGTCCCATCACCCCAGCCCTGGAGCAGGGCAGGAGGGGGGCAGGCCAGCCCTGGGCATTGGTCACCTCCTTGGGGACAGGGACAGGCTGGGCCAGGACATCAGCTCATGGGTTGGGGCTGGCTTGAGAGGCCTGTAGCCGGGAAAGGCAGAGCTGTGTGGAGCTGGAGACCAGCTGAACTGGGGACCTGGGACCCAGGTAGTGCATGGAGGGGCTGGGCAGGGGCAGCGAGGGGCCCTTGGGGTCCCGCCAAGAAGCTTCTCCATTACCATGCACACCAAAACCCTCGCCTGGACAACAATCATTTTTTGTCCTTTTGGTTTTGTGGTCAATGGTTCCCAAAATGCAGTGAAATCAGACACGGGTATCGCATCTCAAAAGTTATTATTTTGGTAAATTCTCTGCCTCCCTCATCCTGTTCTGTAATAAAGTGTGTATATGTTTGGCAACTTTACTTAACCTGTCCATCTTTGTATAACTGTACTTTCTTCCTGAAAACAGTCGGTCTTTGTACAGAGACAAGTAAGCAGGGAGGCTCAGAGACTAAATTTTTTTTAATAAACCCAGTGAGATTCAGAATAGATAAGGTAAAGCCTCAGACAGCCCTGCTGCAACTGAATACTCCAAATAATTGAGCAGAAAAAGATGCAGTCTTTAATGAAGTTACAACACAAGGATTTGAGAACATTTATTTTATGAAAGCCCAGATGTTTCAGTCTTGATCAAAAAGTTTAATGAACATTTTAATTCATACCTGTCACTGCCCAGAGCAGTCCTGCTTGGGGAAGGATAGGAGTGCTTATCCATTTCATTAAATCTGCTGAATCCAGGCTCTGCCAAGCACTTTAGACCTGGGCCACAACTGCCTTTCTAGGCTTATTTTGTTTTAGGTACAGTCCTCTTTCTCCCATCTTTTCTTTGTGAACTGTGACAAAACTGCCTGGAAACTAAGAAACCTTGTTATTGAGCATAACAGTGAAATTAAAGTTCATTCTTGCACCACATCAGCTGATGCTTTGGGTTTGTGCAGCTCTTCACACCTGAGTTAGGCTGTGAGTACATTGCCCAGGCCAGATTTGAGCACAAAACAATCCCTCTCCTAAAGAATACGAAGGCCCATATAAAGGCAATAAGTAATCAACTGTGAAGTAATTTTTTTTTTTTTGAGATAGTTGTGGTGATGATAACTTTAAAAAGCAAATAAATTGACATCAGGAAGGTTATGGAACAGATTGTCTTGACTGCAACCACACAGCACATACAGGACAACCAAGGGATCAGGCCCAGCTACCATGGATTTAGGAAAGACAGGTCCTGCTTGATCTCGTTTTGTAGCCAGGTGACCCATTCAGGAGAGGCTGTGGATGTAGTCTGCCTGAACTTCAGCAAAGCCTTTGATAATGTCTCCCACAGCATTCTCTTGGAAAAGCTGGCAGCCCACAGCTTGGACAGGAACACTTTTTGCTGTGTTAAGAGCTACCTGATGGCTGGGCCTAGGGAGTAGTGGTGAATGGAGTTACATCCAGCTGTAGCTGGTCACTAGTGGTGTCCTTAAGGGATCAGTGTTGGAGTCAGTCCTGTTTAACATCTTTATTGACAATCTGGATGAGAGGATTGAGAGGAGCCTCAGTCAGTTTGCAGATGACACTAAGTTGGGCAGGGGTGTTGATCTGCTGGAGGCCAGGAAGGCTATACAGAGGAATCTGGACTGGCTGCATTGATGAGCTGAGGCCAATGGTGTCAGGTGCAACCAGGCCAAGTGCCAGGTCCTGTCCTTGGTCACAACCTCGTGCAGCTCCAGGCTGGATTGTGGCTCAGCAGAGAAGGACCTGGGGGTGAACATGAGCCAGTGTGTGCCCAGGTGGCCAAGAAGGCCAATGGCACCCAGCCTGTGTCAGCAATAATATGGCCAGCAGCACCAAGACAGTAATTTCCCCCTGTACTCAGCATTGGTGGGGCCACACCTCGAACCCTGTGTTCAGTTCTGAGCCACTCACTGCAAGAAGGACACTGAGGTGCTGGAGCATGTCCAGAGAAGGGCAACAGAACTGGGGCAGGGTCTGGAACACAAGTCCAGTGAGGAGTGGCTGAGGGAGCTGGGGGTGTTCATCCTGGATAAAAGGAGGCTTGGGGGGCCCTCATCACTCTACAACTCCCTGAAAGGAGGCTGTACTCATGTGTGGGTCAGTCTTTCCTCTCGGGCCATAGTGATACAACAAGAAGAAGCAGCCTCAAACAGCATCAGAGGAGGTTCAGGTTGGACCTCAGGAAGAATTTCTTCACTGAAAGGGTGTTTAAGCATTGGAATGGGCTGCCCAGGGAGGTGGTGGAGTCACCATTCCTGGAGCTGTTTGAGAAACACCTGGACGTGTCACTCGGTGCCACAGTCTGGTTGACAAGGTAGTCAAAGCTTGACTTGACAATCTTAGAGGTCTTTTCCAACCGAAATGATTCTCCAGCCTTGCTGAAAACAAACTAATCAATAAAAGAGCTCTCTGCCATAGGACCTGTAAGTTTAATTTCCAAGGGTAATATGCAAAGAAGATATTTAGCAACTTACCTAATTGAAGTAAATATTTTTCATTTCCCTCTTCCTTGAGTATAAATATTGTTAAAATTTCTTTGTTCTGGCTCTGGAAATTTCTGATTCTATTCTTTTGTTGATTTATTCCTATGTATGAAAAAGAGGGTGAAAGCATTCATCAAAACAACTGCAGTAAAAATATCAATGAAGCATTTATGGTAATGGCATTTAACAGGTACCAAAATATTTCCAAGAGATGGAATTATAGATATATATAATATTTTAAATAGATATATGTGTGTGTATATATAATATTTATATTTTATATAATTTATATATTTATAATATATAAATAATATATAGAAAGATATACATTCTGTATATAATTATATATTTTTAACACATAACATAATATACAAACATTTCAGATTTCTCTGCTGAACCTAGTCCATTACTACAATATTATCTGCTTTGCTTAATTTCCTAAACTTTTACCTTTTAAATCATTTTGTTTCAGTGAAGAAAAAATCTATGAATGTCCAGACTACCTAACATCAGGTCCAAATTCCTGCTACTTCGATAAAAACCACACTAATCCCTGGACAACATATATTATCACTGTAATGGCAACAAATGAGATTGGAAGTAACAGCTCAGATCCTCAGCATGTGGATGTAACTTCCATAGGTAAAATCAAAGAATGAAATGGAAAACAAACTAGCTGGAGATGTATCCAGTTTTTAATCCCAGAACAGGTAGTGGTGAAAGAGTTCTTTCCTCATGATGTGAAAGTTGCTACTGAGAAGTGTTTATTTACAGACGATCTAAAATACACATCTTAAATGTATGTGAAAACAGCATTTTAATTATAAAGTAAGTAACTACATACTTGATTGTAGGAATTTCATGTATGAATATGTATAAATTTTAACTTCATCTGGAAAATTTGCTTCAGTTTCTAGTTGTCTGCAGTATTTTAATTAGACTCATATATAAAATTTTCAAATTAGGTTAAGCTACCTAATATTTTAAATGTAATAATCTTTCTGACTGCTGGCATTGCAATCTTGGAAGTGTAAAAATAACTGCCTGAGCATTATACAGGCTTTTTGTAGTGTTTTATATTCTTGACTCCATTCTACATTTGCACACACATAATATACCCATTTTAATTATAACGTACTTAGTTCTTCTAGCAATGAAATAGTTGACATCTTAATTTCGCATGAGTGGCCTTTTGAAGCTATGATTTGTATTTCCTTAGCCTGACAAATTCGGAGTAAATTTTAAGATTTGCTGATACTGTTGGAAATCAGTAGCTAGTTAAACTCGTTAAGGAGAAAGAAAAAATAAAAGGCTTCTTTATTATTCTTTTGCAGAAGTGGTGAATTATCTGAAATTAATGTGATGACATACAAAACCATAAAGGAGGTGTCTTCCCTGAGAGAAAATTAAATCATTAATGGCACACTTTTCATTCATTTATACAGTTCAGCCAGATGCTCCTGTGAACCTCTCTCTAGAAACAAACACATCTGCTAACATGTCATACCTTTGGGCAAAATGGTCTCCACCCCCATTAGCTGATGCCAGCTCTAATTCACATGTATATCACTATGAGCTACGACTAAAGCCTGAGGGAAAGGAAGAGTGGGAGGTAAGGGAAAAATGTATTTATTTTATAAATGTTCTATTCAATGAATTCTCTTGTCTCAATTTAATTGGTCCTATAAAAATGTTAGTTGGTGTAAGAATAGAAAAATTAATGTAACCAAGTCTGATTAAAGAAAGAAAAATATTGGAGTGGTCTGTAGAGACCGTGAAATTCAACATATTTACGTAATCATCCTAATGTCATATACAACAAAACAAATATAACAAAAAGTTATTATCATCCTCTTCAACATGATCAGTTGGAGCCAACCCGCCCCTCAGAAATTTTGTTGTGGCCTACTCACATGTACCATTTCCACTGACATTCCCCACCTGTTGCCATATTTCTAGGAATCAGCTTCAGTACTGCTACAGCTGAGTTTTCAGGACAAAATGTCATTCTTAAAGTTACAGTTACGTGTCCTCAATGCTACCTAGCTTGGTGATGCCTTAATGATAGAGAATGCTATGCATTTTGAAATAGTTCTGAGGAGAAATTAGAAGGGTCTGAGAAAGTCACTTAAAGCCACTGAGAAGAATTTCAGGAGGGTGTTTATATGTGGGCTGGACTACCTATAATGCTCCTTGCATTGTGGATCTGACAGAGTACTAGGCAGTCTACAGTTTAATATGTTCTTGAATATCAGAATCAGCAGTGATTTTTTTCTGCTAAATCACTACTTTTGCTACTTTTTAATTCATATCTTATAAATACCCAACTTAAATTCCTGACTTTCAGAAGTCAGTAACTCACGCCTATTCCTTTCTGGTTTATTTGTTAAAATGGCCCAATTCTTTATTATTTTCCTAGTCCATTTTCTTTTTCAGACAGTATCTGTAGGCATGCAGACACACTACGAGGTGACCAGCCTGCAAGCTGGGGTGAAGTATGTTGTTCAGGTGCGTTGCGTGTTAGACCTCGGAGAATGGAGCGAGTGGAGCTTGGAAAGAAGCATTCAGATCCCTAAAGGTGAGAGGATGATTGCTGCTTTGTAAATTGATTTTAAATTATAGCAGGTTCAATGCTGTGAAGGTGACTAAATTATTGTCCTTGTCCCTTTATTTAAAAATCATGTTGATTTTATCGGTAGCTATAAATACCAGGTAATGTTTTTGTATAACAGCCTGGATTTAAAGTACTGATGCGTCTAACAGAGCGTGATACTTACAGATACTATCACATGGAAGTCACTATCTGTGTTTCCTTGGATCTGAGTAGACACTCTAAATATGTACGACATCATTACCTTGTTGCCAGACACTTTAGCCAAGCTGTCTCAAAACTTCTTCTTCTGTTACTAGTTGTATTATTCATTATTTGACATGGAGATTGCTGAAGTACTGTTAATAGAAAATTTTCAGATCTGCCTTAGGCAATTAGAAATTTGGAAAATCAATGCCTCTGCTGTACATAGTAGAAAATATATATTATTGATGTAATGGGACCATATTTTTGCCACAAATACGTAACTGCAAAAGTTTCAATCACTTCGGAGTTTTGACTAGCATCATCCTATTCAAAATTTAAGCATTTTTCTCCACCCAGCTCTGAAGTGCTGTGTTTGAAACGATAAAAACTTGCTCAGGAGCAGTTATGCAAGTAGCCTGAGTACTGAACATACAACATTACAGTGAAATATGAGAGCTGTTTCTTTGTATATTTGGAGTACTTCAGAAGAAAATTACTGGCATGAGCACAAACAAATAGACAAACATTTACATTCTTCTTTTTTTTTAACCTAAAAGCAAAATAAAATGATAGCATGCCTTTCAAACAAACAGAATAATCTTAAAATGCACCTTTTGAAGAAAAATATTGGTTTTCTATGTAATGGTTTAAGCCCAGCTGGCAACAAACCATCGCACAGCTGCTCATGCATATGTCACTGTGGTGGAATTTGGGGAAGAATCAAATGTAAAATCTGTGCATTGGGATAAGAACAGTTTAATAATTGAAACAAAGTAAAATGTAATAATAATAATTGTAGATGATGATGATGATAATGATGATGATAAAGATAAAAAGGGGGAAAAAAGTCCCAAAAAATTATGGACGATATAGTTGCTCATCTGCTGCTGATTATGCCAGACCCCATTTCTGAATCCTGATGGGCACTGGTTCCACGTAACTCCCAAATTTGTATACTGGAGATGATGTTCTATGTTGTGGAGTATCTGTTTGATCAGGTCACCTGTCCTGGCTATACTCACTTCCAGCCTTTTTTTCTGTTTTGTACCTCTTCACTGACAGAGCAGAGGACAAAAAAGGTCCTTGGTTTAGGATAAACATGACTTAGCAACAAAATATCCCTGTATTATGAAAATTATTCTCATACTATATCCAAACCACAGCACTATACCAGCTACTGAGAAGAAATTAACTCTATCCCAGCCGAAACCAGAACAGTATAGAAAATAGATTGGATAGCAGAGTGTATTTTAAATAATTTTATAGAGCCTGCTATGACAGTATTTCAACATTCCTTATGAGATTTTGGGGCCACAGGCAGAAAACGAAAACCGTTCTTCAATGTGGCTGCAGTGAGAGAGAATTCTGAATCCAGGTGAAAGTAGCAAGTTGTTGCCCTAAGCAATGAATGGTCCCTCCTTTCCTGTGCTACTATGAAGCAAAACTTTTTCTTTTTTCATATTTTCCTGTTCTGTGTTTGATATTGTTCTACAAATTCAAGGTGGCCCTAGTGGATTAAACTTCCTAATAAGTTCATTTCTTTGTCTCTTACAGAATGGTTACCTCCTGAAAAGCCTACAATAATAAAGTGCCGTTCTCCTGAAAAAGAAACATTTACTTGTTGGTGGAAACCTGCTTCGGATGGAGGACTCTTGACTAACCACACTTTGCTTTACAGCAAAGAGGGGTAATAAGTGCTGTGTAGTTATTCAGTGTTTTGTTGGAAGGACCTGGAAAATCAATCCTCATTGGTTTCTTATTTCGGGAGATGGCGTTTTCTGTAGTCCGTGGTTTTGTCCAGTTGCATATTCTGGCATCACACTAAAACAGCAACATATCTAAGATTGAAATCTTAAATCTTGATCTCTTTATAATGTCAGGTGAATTACTCTGAATTCTGTCTTTTCTTTGCTCATCAACAGCATATTAGTAAAGAATACAAGTGCACAGTCCTAAAACTCTTCAACCATGCAGTCATAGAAATAAAACTCTCCAAAATGACCAAATACTAAAACTTTTATCTTTTGATAAGGCTTATTTTGCACTAGTATTCATAGGTCATGAATGCCTCATGGTTTCTGTAGTAATCTTGGAACTCAGATAAAGTGCTAAACATTAAATTTAAAGAAGGGGTCAATTAATATTTTTAGGTCTTGTGAACCATTTTTGGTCCTTTTTGGTTCACCTAGTACTGCTCAGCCTTGCAATGACGTAACTAGATGCTAAACTCTGTAACTGTCAGCTGAGACCCCGCTCTTAGTATAAAAAACCAGATACTGGTCCAGCCAGGTATGGCAGAGTAAGAGGTCCACATCCACAACTTTCTCTTTTGTTATTGTGCATCTAAGAGGAGCATGAAAACAAATACTACATACTCAACTTTCTCTCCTACCCCTCCTCTGACTTTGGGAAGCTTGGGTATGGAGGTGAAGGAGAGGTACAAAGTAGGGGGTTTTTTTGCTGATCAGGAGATGAAAGACCAAATAAATTCTGAAAGCATATTAGTGTAACATGCAGAATTCCTGTAAGTGTGGAATGAACATTGGAAATACATAATTTATAATAGATGGGTTAGAAGATTTCAGCAATCACTTCTACTCAGTCTCTGGAACATGTAAGGGCTCTGGGCTGTGGAGTGGACAGTGGCTTTCAGAGAAGTAATAGCTGTGCTGTACTAGCCCACAGCTGCATCTGCAACAGGCCAAATTCTTCAGGCTTTGTGGTGTTTGCTTTGTGGAGAAAATGCTTAGTACAGTCTCTGGGATTGTCCAATGGCTCTTTAGTCTGGAAGCAGTTTTCTGATTTTCTTCACATTGCCAGCTATGAAAAATCAGATACAGCCCTAAATAATGCTGAAGTACTAGTAACCAAAATCAGGTGTTTTAGTCTGTGTAACCTAATCACTGGGATTCTTTCATTTCAGAGAAGAAAAAGTTTATGAATGTCCAGATTACAAAACTGCAGGCCCCAATTCGTGCTACTTCGATAAAAAGCACACCTCTTTCTGGACCATATACAATATTACTGTGAGGGCAACTAATGAAATGGGAAGTAATGTCTCTGATCCTCATTATGTGGATGTGACTTACATAGGTAAGAGTTAAAAAGTAGTTTCTGTGGAACCAAATAATTCAGATTCATGGGTTTTGACACAAGAATTTTAATTCCAGCTCTCCTCGTATATAGTGTTATATCCAAGTTAAAAACTTGTATAAATAAGATATTCCTTAGTGTAATAATAAATAAATATTCATCCCTTTACCGTCTTATTTTCAGAAGAAGCCAAAAATGCTAAAAACTTTAAAATTATGTTCAGATAAACATCTATTGGTTTTCCATATTTCTTGTAGTCAAACCCTAAGAAACATCATCCAGCTAAAATCTTTTTTCCACTGTACAAGCAACTGAAATCAATTCGATCTTTTAACTAATAATACTTAAATCTGATTACCTAAAAGTAGTTTCCAGACCCAAGAGAAGCTGCATTAGTGCTTTTTATAGCAGTGTACTGATAATCTCTTTCTCAGTCTTTTTCTACAGAGTGACCGCAGACAAGTAATTAGGGTTTTATCTAAGGGAACGGAACATTATCCTTGATAACCATTTTGTTGTCAAGGATCTGGCTGCCAGAAGTCTGGCAACTGTAAAAGGGCTGCTGGAGAAATGGCTTTATATTTTACCTCAGTGCCATGACTTGATGAATCTTTGATCAGACAGTAGTAAAATATATGGACAATATGCAGAAGCTCAACCTGTTGCTGAGGAAGATGCAAGCCTGACTGTAGAAGAAACCTGTGTTCCATTTTGGTTTATTTTTGCTATACAGACAGAGCTTGAATATTGCTGGTTTTGTTTACTTTTAAATATCCTTACATATAAGTGTAGGTATCACGCTGTTGTGTTTTCTAAATGTGAAGGATGGAGAGGGCAAGTTTCATTAGCTGCATCCATGTTTTCAGTGTTCCTAAGTTTATGCCAAGCTTTGATAAGATTGTGGTAGAACACAACTTTCATAACACAACATTAAAGACGTTACCTTTGAAATATAGTTGTGGGGGAAAGTAACAATAAATGGTAACGTAAGAAAAAAAATTTTTGATGATAAATGATCTCAACATGAATTCAAAATATTTACTACTATTCAGGATATTTTTTAAATTCATAAATTCGTACTTACTTTATCTGAAAACTCTTTATTTCTATATTCCAGTATCAGTTCTAAATTACTAGACACAATGGAGATGGCAACACTTCACTCACATCATTTTATATTTCTTCCTAAGATGCAAGGAAAAAAATCATCTAGATTCTTATTGACAGTTCTTTTATTTCAACAGTACAGCCAGATCCTCCTGTGAATATAACTCTGGAATTAAAAAAGTCAATAAAGAGAAAACCGTATCTGGTGCTGACATGGTCTCCACCCCCACTAGCTGATGTCAGATCTGGATGGCTTACCCTTGAATATGAGTTGCGTCTCAAGCCTGAAGAAGGAGAGGAATGGGAGGTAAGGATGCCACAAGTTTTTGCTAGATAATGTTTTCTGACCAGCTAGATTTTGTCAGCCAGGCCCCACGTCTGAATGTAATGAAGCAGACACTCTAACTAGTTCATCATTTTTCAAAAGTGCATGTGTGACTTTTGATTTCCTGCTGAGAACACTGGTATCTCAGATGCTGCTGTACAATAGCAGGTGATGAAGTACTTGTTTTTAATTAGGGTCATTATTTATTAATCATGTTGCCATTCTAGTTTAAATTGTTCATTCTCATTTAGTCAGGATTTTTTCGTGATAATTTCTTCTTAACCACAAGCACTTCTTACAAAACAGAAAGCTCAGTGATATTATATAAAATAATTTAAATTTATATAAATAACCATTAGGTGGTAATTGTAGTGGCCACACAATAATAATAATTTTCTATGGCCAGGATCTGCAGTGCAAACAACTGAGAGGCAAATTAAAGACTCCACCTGCTGGTGTTTTACTCCATCCCCTTCTTGTCTGCAGAACTTCCAAACCACCTCTGTATCTCCTCCTGCCTTCTCCCTCCCACTGCACTTCCCTCAGGCCCTCTGGGGAAGGCCTACATTGCAAGACCTACTTTTCATTACCCTGTTCATTTCCATTACTCCACATTCCCTCTTCCTCTCTGCATTTTTTTTCTCCATCCCTGTTTCTTGCCTCCTCCTCTTCCTATCACCATTGCAGTTCCTACCATTACCACAGCTCCTCCCCTATTTGCCATAAATTCATGATGTGTTTTTACAGTAGTTTAATTTGCACTGTGTACCAGAGCCAGATCTCATTTCCACCTGCTAGAAAGCTGAACTATAGAAATAAAATAAATGTACCATTATTCCATGCCTGCTCAACAATTATTAGGAAAAGATATCCAGACTCATTCTATATTCCCATCTTGATTACCAAAACCTTAGCTGTGACTTTTATTTTATTTCTAGACCATTTTTGTTGGACAGCAAACACAATGCAAAATGTTTAGTTTAAATCCTGGAAAGAGGTACATTGTACAAATTCACTGCAAACCAGACCACCATGGATTGTGGAGTGAGTGGAGCCCAGAAATGTATATTGAGATCCCTGCTGGTGAGTGGCCAGGCATCCCTTCAGAAACTGTTATTACATGCAAGTTTATATTATAATTTTTTGTTAGCTGTTTGTGGCACCCGTGCAGATCCTTTAGTTTCCCTAGGACAGACAAGAACATTGCTAAGGTAACCAAATCCTTATCAGCCCTGCACCACATCCAGTTAGCTTTCCCCTTCATTACTTTAGGAAAGAGTTAAGAAGGTGAATGATTTCTTTGCTTATTTAAACCGTGTCCTTTCTGTCTATTGCCTCATTTGTTCTCTTTATGGTTGTTTTTAATTTAAAGAACATTGGCAACTGCAATAGAACTGTGACACAGACAACAAAGAGTGACTGCCTTCAGACAGCAACAGCTCTTCATTACTCTTTATCTGGAATTAATATGAAATAAGCACTTCAGTATAGAAGGTCTTACGTTAAAATAAAAATCCTTAAAAAT
Source organism: Callaeas wilsoni (assembly GCA_013398955.1). NCBI lineage: Eukaryota > Metazoa > Chordata > Aves > Passeriformes > Callaeidae > Callaeas > Callaeas wilsoni. The sequence goes on along the minus strand of VWPU01009915.1, from coordinate 40,452 downwards.
ATCTAATCCTAGGTCACTTTGCCCAGCATTTAATTAATTGTATGATATGTATTTAATAATGAAATTACTACAGTTTTGGTACAACTGGATTTGAACCCAATCTGTGTAATTGGCTGTGACTAAATTTTCCTCTTCATGAATTTTTATATGATTTTTCCAAAACAGTTTATTTCCTGTGCAGTACCATTAGTAAAAATTATATTCATTATTCAATATTACAGGGATTGTTGAGATCCATCTGTGCTGGTGAAGGCCTCTATTCAATACCAAATTTGGCAGTTTAGGCAAATTTTTAAAACAAAAGTAATTTGTGAGTTTTTTTGGCATGCTGGCTATGCATATGCTAGATGCATGTCCTTAAATAATTCTGTTTTTTTCTTAGACTTTAGAGTAAAAGATATGGTTGTGTGGATCATCGTTGGTGTCCTGTCATCTCTTATATGTTTAATCATGAGCTGGATAATGATTTTGAAAGGGTACAGGTAAGCCACCAATTTCACAATTGCATGGAGTCTAAAATCACAGAAAACTTTTCAAAAACAGACTTCTAATATTTGATTCAATTTCCTATGGCATTTGCCTTATCTTATAAACTACTAGTTATAGGTATTTGATTTCATTTGCAGCTGATAAAGCAGTATTTCTGCTCCTTATGGAAGCCAGGCTAAAGTCTCAGTTGGTAAAGATCTATCTCTGTTAGATGTGACTAATCTTGATTAGTCATGTAATATAGAGCAAACATTACTTGGAGTATCCCTGTTCCTGTAGAAGACGTATCTGGATTTTGTCATAATCTCCTAAAGTAAACAAGGTTATATTATGAGATTGTCTTTCTGCCAACCTCTCTGCAATTTCACAAATGATTTCTTACAATCCTGGCTAATTTCAATCAAATTTGAAAGAGAAAGGTGTTGCAAAGATTATTGCTTTTGTACAAGTCTTACAAAAAATGCTGGCTGAGTAGAAGAAAGGGATAGAAAATGTGGTTGGAAAAGCCATGTCCTTCACCATAAATCCTGTTTAGCAGTAGTCAGGTGGCAGTCAAGGATGCACAGACAGCCCCGCTAGCCCTCCTGAGCTGTGCCTCACTTCACTGTTTCTTGGCCAATGATGAATTTACAGTGGTATTAGAACTGGAGATTAAGGGACAGATGACAGTTAAAAGGGCATTAGTAATTTTACTTTTCCAGTTGAATAACTTTTGTACTGCTAGTGTTTATTATAAATATATATAAGGGTACTTTATGAGCTGTAACTAATTTGTGAATTACCCAGCTTGAGAGGCAGACAGGAGACAGAGGTCCAATTGGGATGTATAAGAGATGGGAAAAGGGTTTAAAATCTCAGTCACATTCTGAGGAAATGGGAGAATAGTGAGATAGGGTCTGTATTTACACCTGGTGTGTTCTTTCTGGGTTTTTTTAAGAATGATGGCCTTCATCCTGCCACCAGTTCCAGGACCAAAGATAAAAGGCATAGATACACATCTGCTGGAGGTGAGTACCACAGCTAACAACAAAAGAATACACCATGACTCACTTTTCCAACTTACGTACTAGCAAACACAATTACCATAGTAAAGTGTAAAACTGCTTCAATTAACCAGCGTTGAAAATAAGCAATACTTTCAGGTTAAACGCATGGAGGATATGTGTGAGTCAGAGCTTTGCGTTGCACTTATAACAGGAGGGTGTTTAAGAACAGGGTTTGTGACCGCCTTGTTTCCTGGGACACAAAGAAATGCCTCTGTGAAATTCCTAGCAGTTTTTATAGAAGATGCTCTCCACAGTTTTTTGCCATGCTGAAGAGGCAGGGCATGTCTGCACTGCAATTCTCCTCCATTTCCCTCTTGTTAAACTCAGGGGACTTATATCTGCCAAAAGCTCCTTGCTCCTCCCACACTAGAAACTTTAGGATTGTGACTCCCCACTGAGGAAACTCAAGAATTTTTCTTCCCTTCTTTCAGTATTTTCTGCAGGAGTAGAAATCAGGTTTAGGTCTAGCAATATAGCTATTGAAATGTTTGTGTATCAAATATGTAGATTGTTCACGACTGTTCTAGTTAGATAATCCCTAAGGTTGACAATGAAAAATTACATCCTCTTCATTATACCTTCAGACAGGAAAATCTGAAGAATTACTGAGCGCTCTTGGTTGCCATGGTTTCCCTCCAACATCAGACTGTGAGGAACTACTGATAGAATATCTGGAGGTAGAGGACAGTGAGGATCAGCAACTCATGCCAAGTCATGACACACCCAGTAAAAATACAAAAATTATACTGAAGGAAACAGACAGTGACTCAGGCCGAGGGAGCTGCGACAGCCCTTCTCTCCTCCCTGTGAAGTGCAGGGAACCCCGCGGCCTTCCCTCCACTCTTCAAACACAGGATGTAAGAGCTAAAGAAAAGAAAGGAGGGAAAGGGAGCTGGGAAACTCCGTGTACAGCCTCAGAACAGAAAATGCTCCCTTGTAGCAGTGAGAGTATAAAGTCGTGCACATGGCTGGCAGCTCAGTTACCCAGCAATCAGCCTGCTATGTTTGCCTACCACAGCACTGTGGAGGCATTCAAGATAACACTGAACACCACAAATGTGAACACTTCACCAGTTTTGGTGGGAAATGAAGAAAATCGTCAGTCACTATATCCTATTGTAGAACCTGTCTATGATGATATGGAAAAGATAGACGAAATGGAGTATTCCAAAACTGACCAAACCACGGTGCAGGTAAGACAAAACCAACATAATGACAAGTCACCTTTCCTGGATCCTAAGCTAATGGACTATGTAGAAGTTCATAAAGTCAGACAAGATGAGGAACCAACACTATTACTGAAACATAAAGAAAATAGTGGAAAGACCAAAAAATGCACTGTTCCAGGAACCAGCAAAGAATATACCAAGGTCTCAACAGTTGTGGACCATCATATTTTAGTATTACTGCCAGATCAGCGCACCCAGAACACACCTGTATCTCAAGAACCTGTAGCAGAAACATCTCAGAACCCTCAGCAAAGCCAAGCTGAGAAGAATACGAGCTACAGCACAACAACTCCAAACGACTCCAGAAGAGACACCAGTGGATCAGACTACATGGACCCATCTTCCTTTATGCCCTCCTTTAAATAATCTTTTAGTACCGCACATACTTAGTAGTTACACATAGTAAAACAAAATCACATAGCAAACAGTTCTTTAAAAAAGCCTAGCCTCCTATGTGCATTGTACAGGTAATAAAATAATCTGTGAGTTGAGGTAATAGTTGTGGGAGAAAATCCTGGATCACTAGCACACATTTCTGACACAGTGAAATGAGGAAATGGATGTTGTCTGTCATGAAAAATACATTGTAAAATAATTATTCAGTTCTGCAAAACTTCTGTTGGTTGATGAAGCCTGAGGAAACACTGCATATTCAACAAAGATGAAAATTGTTATGGGTCAGTCAGCAAACCATAGTGATCTGAGCAGTTCCTACATTAGAGAAATCATTGCGCAACAATGTGTTTTCTTCTGAATGTGTTCTGACACTAGATTAAGTTTTCTTTATCTTTTTTCTCCATCCTTGAGAAAAAAATGAGCTCTTGTATATGACAAATCATATATAAAAGAGAATATGTTCTACAAATTGCAGTAAAATAACAAATTCTTCTAAATATATTTTTGCTTTGTTTCAATGTGACAGAAAACTGCATCCCATTCATATCCTAGTCCGGACAAACCAAAATGAAAATGAAAGCAGGATAATATATGATATACTGCCTTACTGTATATAACATACAATTCTACTTTAATATAAGCCCATATGTTTAACAATCTATTTTTAAAGGCTATTTTTCTATTACCAAAAAGAGAGCAAAATAAAATATTTTTTAATTTCCCAATACTATTTAGCTACCTAGGAACTTTTCTCTTTCCTTCTGCTGAGGCAGTAACAGTAAAGCTATAATTTCTATACAAAGCGTAAAATTAAACTTTATACTAATTAAGAATATGGAGACTTTTTAAACTATATTTCTAATATATTGCAGATATATTACTATTTGAATTGTAAATTATTTGTTTCACAGGTTTTTTATTACCTGTAATTATATAATTAAAATAGAATTTAGGTTTTGAGAGCCGAGGTTCTTTCCCTTTGAATTTGTACTCTGATGCCAATTGTAAATGAAATGGTGTTCTCCTGTATCCTGCACTTTTCTCTGAGCCTGGAAGGAAAGTTTGAAGTCAGATTTTTCATAATGAATTTATGAACAAAGGTTTTGGGACCCAGCCTCCAAGGTCTAACTCAGAGCCCCACTGAAAAAGCAGTGGGAATGAGGAGATGAGTCCATGTACTTGGGCTGGTCATGTGTCCCCGGAACAGCAGTGAGAACAGTAAGGATCCATTATATCCCATGTAACTGAAGACAGAATCAAAATGATACTGTAGTGGCTTCAAAGTTGCTGTGGTCCTTCCTTCTTGAAACAGAAGTTTAGTTTACTCCAGAAAAGTATGACCCTGTGATGACTGATTAGAAGTGGGCCAAGTATTTAGCCAGCATCACTAGCTTCAGGGGAAACTGGAAACCTAAAGTGAGGGAATGATCCTGTACCTGTGAATGAGAGTGTATTTGATAGATGGGTTCTCTTTTGTTAGTCTCCTTCCTGAACAGTTTTACTTTTCTCCATATTTTTATGATTTTATGCACTGAGCCAGCCTTCCTGTGGTATCAGGTACCTGCTGCAGAGGCAGACAAAAGAGAATTTCAGATTTTGAAGGTCCCAGCCACATCTAATTTGGCGAATCAGATTCTCACCCTTTACCTTCAAAGCCATGGAACTGCTCAAGCACAGATCAGTAGAACTGCCTAACCTTTCCACAGGCAGGACTTTAGAACTTAACCAATTATCTGTGTGTCTAGAAACATACGCGGTAGTGTAGACCTTAACATTAGCGTGGCATCAGATTTAGAGCCTGTCCTCTCTACAGGCAACTGCCCACTTTCAGGGGCTGATCAGAGCATCTGGATGCTCTGCTGAAGGCATGGGAAGGTATCTTAGATTCCTAATTCAACCACTTATTTAACATGTGAAGACATGAAGGGGCTACTCCAGGTATCAGCCAAACATAAAACTCTGTTCAGTTATAGTTAACAGAACAATTTTACCACAGATACACTGTTTGTACACCTTAGTACACCTTACAAATTTCTAGAGATGCTAGAAGTACTGCAAAGAAACTATTGAGTTATGAGGAAACTTGTGTGTGTGGAAGTGTGTAAGTTGATAACACATTGTGTCTGACAGTGTTTTATTTACCCTTCAGTTTTCTGACTGGCTCTGACAGAGCTAATACATTCAGACACATTCTCTTCCTTTACACAGATAGCTCTCTCTGTTGTTTCCTACACCTAATGATGTGCATAAAAATATGCTGCTACAGGCCTTCTGGGATGTATCTAGTGATGCACAGAAGCTGTAGTACCTTACCAAGCCTAGAGCCTAAAGATGTTCCTTATAGAGTAGATCTCTTAGGTTAGAACACAGGTGACTGCCCAGATGCATGACAGCAACAGGCTGTTCCTGCTGTATCTTTTTACCTGAAGTTACTTTTTACCTGAAGCAAACAAACACAATATTTAGCAGATTTCAAGTGTATGATTCGTCCTGCCTAACTGCAGGGCATGTGTGCCTCCAATAATCCACACAGAAGGAGTCACGGAGTTTCTCTGCTTTGTCATAAATGAGTACTGAAACTGCAAAATAGTTGTAGCCTAAATTGCATCGTGTGGTGTTGAGCATCTCCCACCTTTGCTGATGAATGTCTCAATATGCCAAATCATTATGGCTCTCTGTGAAAAGGGAAAGTCACCCACAATAGAAAAGGAGCATTTGCTTGCTGCTTTGAAGTTTTGGGGGATTTGCTAGCTAAATGTAATTCGAACACATTGTCATAAATATATTTAATTCTTGAAGCTGAACAAATGTGCAGATAGATTAATTTTCCCTTGGATTTGCTTATATTTTCCAAAACACCTTGTTTCTCCCAGTGGCAGAGCTTCTGAAAGTGACCTTAAACATCTGAAAGTACATTAAAAAAATAAAAAACTAAGTAACTAAAAAACTAAAAAACCAAATAGCCTTCAGCTAAGCATTTGGTCCTTTGAATGTTCAAATACTGAATTCTTTCTGTTTGCAACAATATTTTTGCTTGCAGGTCTTTAAGCTTTTCGTGAGGAAGTACATGAGTTTTTGCAGCGGTTCTACACAGTCAATCAGTGTAAAATTATGACACACCAGTGGGGAAAAGCAGGCTCTTGACAACTCCTTTGAAATCCAGAGGGATGAACAGAATTTACCCCAGAAACAGGGATCAGCCCTCTAGCTCTTGCACCATTAGACTAATTTCTCACTTGGAATAATTATTTCCAGAATGTGAATGATGTTTTCCATGTCAAAGTTATCCACATATCATTTATAGTGTGAACTACTTTACAATAGCATAAAAGCCCTAAAAGGTAGCATAAAGACTCCTCTATATGATTAGTTTTATAAAATTCCTTAAATTGAACATATATATTTTATTTAATTATCTTTCCTTCTGACTCAGACTAATTTTATTGACATTTTTTCTTCAGTATTTGCAAATGTGATTCATTATCATAAATGTTTTTACTAGATTTTTTTTTAGCAGAGACATATTTGATGTACAATTTTAGCATTTCTGTGTAATATTTCAGACTTTAGAAGAAATACAAACTAATGAATTGGCACGTGCTCACAAAGCTCAATATCACATATGAGGACTTTAAGTTTGGTCTTGATGACACTACGTAACTACAAAGATTATTTAATAAAAATGCAGTGAATTAACTTTATATAATATCAGTAAGAGGATATATGTGTTTATGGAACAAACTGTAAAACAAATATGTAATGATGATTTATGTCAAACCAGTGAATTCTGTAGTATATCTGTGTGTCTATGTTTAAATGGCTGAAAAATAGACAGCTGCTTTAAATGTCATTCAAGTATTCAAAGTGTAGTAGCATCAGGTGTTCAAAATGAATAAGCAGAACTTTTTTGTGCTCTCTGAAGCATTGTATATGTGGGGTTTACAAAATGAAGCCTGTAAGTTTATTTCGTAATTTCATGGTTACTGTAAACGATCTGAAGGTGTTGTGCAAGAAAACTGAAGTCATGTAAGCCAGTTGATAGACATCAGACATCTTCTACAAAGCCATAAAGACAAATGAAGTGAAAAAAGTGTCATGAGATCAGGCATCACATTCTCAAATAATTGCTACCTCAGATTTTGTTGTTGTTGTTGTTCCCTTTAAAAGGCAAGAAAAAGCATTTTGCTTTGTGTGTAAATTTGTGAGTTATTCTGTCAAGAATTTTAAAATCTATTGGTAAATTCAAATTATTTTTGTTAACAAATAGCTTGTCATGGAATCATCACTTGTGTTGCAGTCGTAGTATGAGGATGGAATATTTGAGCTGTGTAGCAAAATTAAATGTTTTTAATATGAAAAAAAACAACTAAAGAAAATTACATTTTGTAAAAAAATCCTTGGTGCCCAGGTTGGCAGTCAAGCATCAGTCCCATTCCTGACCTGAAAAGTTTTCTGCCACTATTTGTATTTCCAGGTCACTAGGAATGATTGAGCCAGTTTTCCAGAGATGCACTCATTCTGGATCTCAGCTATGGAACTTAGTATTTATCAATACTTGCTATTTAGAATTACCTGTTTTCACCTGAGTCCCTAGGAAGCAAACCTTTCAATTCTGTCTCTAAATGAGTAAAACTGGAAAGCCCTGCACTCAACTATCTCAAACCATCACACTAAAATCAGGCTCAGATTCCTGTGGGCTCTAGTTTCCTGTAGGAAAGATGGACTGAATTATAATAATTTGAATAACCTTGTGGCCCAGCCTTGAAAACCATTTTGAAACAAATCAGGGATTTTCTTCGTTTTTCTGGTGTATGTCAAGCAGGAAAATAAAGATAAATGGATGCCTAAATACCTAATACATGGGGATATAAAGAGCTTAAATATCATAGAATCATAGAACAGTTCAGGTTGGAAAAGACCTATAAGGTCATAGAGTCCAAATGTTAACCCAGTCCTGCCAAGTCCACCACTAAGTGACAGGAAGAGGGACAAGGTTGCTGCATGTGACAGAACGGAAAAGGAGTACAGTCACTATGGCAAGGTACATGGTAGATCATGAGAGAAAAAAATGTATCTTGACTACAGCTGAGAAGAGGGGGGGAAGAAGAGAAAATGGAATCAAATGTAAGAATAGACCGTAAAAAATGAGAACTAGCAGAACTGAGAGGAGTGAAAAATGAGTTGGTGAGGGGGGAAAAAAAGGAAGAGAAGAAAATACTTTTATATCAAAAGTGGGAATGTGCACAGCTACTTGATATAGTCCACAAAAGTAAAGCCTTACAAAATGCTAAAGGGTTGGCTGATCCAAATCCACTACTATGGATCAGCTGTTACCTATGAGCAGAAAAAGTCCTATACATGAGAAGTGGTCATTCATTTTCTACCAGTTACAAGATTTTTCTTCCTCATATCTGGCATTGGTCCCAGGCAAAAACAAAACTTGAAGAGTCAGGCTCAGCATCTGATCTGCCGTTGCATTTCCTACATTCCTAAAGGAAAAATTCAAGAGAAATAAAGTGTACCACACTGTTTTTATAAGCAACCTTCCGTTTTTCACACAGATATACAGGTGAGGTTTATTTATCCATTTACATTGTCCCACACATATGCCTACCATTCTTAAGCATTGTTATGTTTTTATTTAGTATATATAATGCAATGACCTAGAAGCTCCAAGAGAAAAAATACTTTGGGGATATTACTAAGCAGTCTCTTGGCATTTCTGGGCATTGTTTCAGTTTGTACCTGTGACAGTGTATCTGTTAATATTTTCCTTAGACAGAAAGTCTCTATCTTGGTGATAAATTCTGAAAATTACCAAGTTAGGTTTAAAGTACATCTCTTCAATATGTTACATTTTTAAGAGGCACTATTATATCTTTTGGAAGTAGTTAAGAAAAATACCTAAATTAGTTGTGTGGCCTCTTAGAGTGCTGATATGCTAAAAGCTGATCTTATACTCAAGATGTTGGTGCATAGAGCAGTTAGATATAAAAAAAGTCTTTTTTTATATATTCCTCTTTTTGGAAGGTTTATTGTCCTTTTCTACTTGGTGATGCTGCTTGTCTTGGATCTTGACATTATTTAACAATTTTTTTTAACAATGCTGCTTTTGGATCTATTTTTGTGAGCTGCTGAGTACCTTCACCTCATTTTGACATCAATAAAAATTGAAAGATTTCATTTCAGTTCCTGCAGTGGTTAGTTTTAGAGACTTGTAGCACTGAGTAGAATTTTTAGAGGATGCTGGAAATCATTGTACAAGTCGCTTGTAGAAAATATCCCTTCGGTAGGATGGAAAACTATACAGGCCTAGAAAAAGGCAGATTTTTCTACAGGCAGAACTATAATAATGTAGTATCCTATTTTTTAATATTCATAATGCTGTAGACTACTCTTAATTCTCATCCCTTTGTCTTTCATTCCAAAAGGGAGAGGAAACTACTGCTCTGCTATACTCAGAAAGAGCTCCTGGGCTGCTCCAGTGTTGTTTATTTTTCATTTTGGAAAGTAATATTTTTTATTCTGACTACAAAAACGATTAATCTAATATAATGCAACCATTAGTTCTTATATATGTGTTATATTGCTCAGAGATACTCATCACCATCTCGGCTTCTGAAATCTTTTTGTTGCGTTTTGTGTATGTTTTAGTCCTCGTGTAAGATATAGCAATACTGAGGGCACTGTTAAGAAAAAATACAGCCCAGAAAAAACATGTTAGCAGTCATTAACTAATTGTATTTGTTCAAAATTCTGATGTGCTGTTAAGTGAGGGTAAAAGTCTCTGGAACTCCCTTGCGTTTAGTTGTGCCAGCAGTCTCTCAAAGAAACAAAAATTGCACCTTCTGAATAATATCCAGAATAAACAGTATATTTTCAGCAGAGAAAGAGATGACCCAATATTTAGAGCAAACATTTTCATTTGCATAAACCATTTCATTGGTAGATTTGCAATACAAGCTAGGCATTTTTCCACTACAGTTTCAGAATTTGTATGCAATGTGGAACATGAGAGTTATTGCAGTGTCATTACTGTAGCAACAGAATGACTTTAAGCACAATTATTCTCTGAACCGGATCCAAATTTTTTTGTAAATTTCTAAAATACAAGAGATTGTAAGAATTAGACTTCATATGTAGTATGTACATTGTTTGGAGAATACTGGTATAAAAGTAGTTGCTCAGGAATTCTTCATTGTTTCTAAGTGTATCTAAAGGAAAATGCTTTCAAATACATTTTTTAAGTTCTTAATATTGAAAATGCTGGCTTTACTAAAATCTGTTAGTGTTTTCACTTGTAAGATCAATATTGTTATGAAGTCTGTAGCTTTCTGATGAATTTTTTGATCTTTTGTCATTGTAAAATCTCTTTGCAATGGTGTTTGCATTTCAGTTTAATAAAAGATCGTGAATAAAATTCTCAAATTCTGTATTTCGTCATGATATGCAATACTTCTAGTATATAATGTATAGAAAGAAGAAGGAAAATCTAGACATCCAACACACTCTGTAGGGCAGGATCCTGCTGTCCTCCATGGGGAAAGCTCCATGACAGATGTTTAACCAAGTTTGCTGCACTGAGCAATTGAACCAGGTAACACAAATGGCTCACATACCAGGTAACAACTTTTATGTTTCTTTATGGCTCTTTATGTTGATTTAAATTATATTTATCACTGAAATTCAGAGATTTGTTTAGCAAAGGTAAAGTTTGATCAAGAAAGTTTGAGGATTGGGGGAGTCCTAAGGTGTGTACGCACTGCCTTGGTTACTAGAGGGTACAAATCTCTGACCCTTTGCACCAACATTGGGCAGTTTTCCTGCAAAACTAGGGCTGCCCCTCAGGCTATGTGTGGTCAGCCTTCTGCCTTAGGAGCAGGCAGGGTCATCAAAAGCACTGTAAAATACCTCTCACTGGCAACTGTGTCTAGTTAAACTGTGTGCCAGTTTCCATTCCAGGAAATGACACCTCGAGCCTTGATTCTTAAGTATTACACAGATGTGCTGGTTTTGGCCGGGGCAGAATTGTCTGCACAGTAGCTGGTATGGGGCTGTGTTTTGGAGTTGTGCTGAACAGAGTGATGATAATAGAGATGCTTTTGCTGTTTGCTGAGCAGAGCTTATGCAGAGCCATGGCCTTTTCTGGGTGCATGGGAAGCTGGGAAGAGACACAGCTGGAATCGGTGACCCCAACTGACCAAAGGGATATTCCAGACCATGTGGCATAATGCTCAGTGCAAAGCACTGAGTAAAGACAGGACATTTGGAGTGATGACATTTGTCTTCCCAAGTCACCTTGACAGGCCCTGCTCCTCTGGGAATGGCTGAACTCCTGCCTGACCATGGGACGTGGTGAATTAGTTCCTTTTGCTTTGCTTGCATGTGTGGCTTTTGCTTTTCCTATTAAACTCTCTTTATCTCAGCCCAAGGGTTTTCCAGCTTTTACCCTTACCTTCCTGTCCCCTGTCCCACTGGTGGGGGACTGAGCACATGGCTGCCTGGGGCTTGGCTGATGGCAAGTAATGGAAGAAAGAAATACAGCTTCCCACTTCTCCCGTCCTTGTAGGAGGTTGTGCTGCACCTCTTTGCTGACAAAACAAAAAAAGGGAAGAAACGGGTCATCAGTTATCCCTCTCAGCATATCTGTCACTTTCTCCTCTTCCACTCAGATGTATTTAATGTAACAAAATTCACAGAATCACGTACTGTGTCAGGTTGGAAGGCACCACAGTGGGTAATCTGGTCCAATCTCCCTGCTCAAGCAGCATCATCCCAGAGCACACAGCACAGGACTGCCTCCAGACAGGTCTTGAGTATCTTCAGTGAGAGAGACAGAGGGAAATCTCTTCCACTGTGCTGTCACACACATAGTAAAGAAGTTTTTCTCATGTTCAGGTGGAATTCCCTGTGCATCAGTTTCTGCCTGTTATCTCATGTCCTGCTGCCTGGCACCAGCGAGCAGAGCCTTGTGCAGCCTCTGACCCCTCCCAGCAGACCCTGGCAGACATTGATGAGGTCCCCTCTCAGTTATCCCTTCTTGAGGCTGAGCAGAATCAATTCTCTCAGCCTTGTAAGAGAGANTTCCTCGTAAGAGAGATGCTCCAGTCCCTTCATCACCTTTGTAGTTCTCTGCTGGACTCACTCCAGGACCTCCAGACCTCTCTTGTGCTGGGGAGACCAGAACTGAGCCCAGACTCCAGCTAAGACCTCACTAGAGCTGAGTAGCAGGGCAGGATCACCTCCCTTGACCTGCTGGCATTGCTTTTCCTGATGCACCCCAGGATTCCATTGGCCTTCCTGCTCACAAGGGCACTGCTGGCTCATGGACAGCTCGTTGTCCACCAGGACCCCCAGGTCCTTCTCCACAGAGCTGCTTCCCAGCAGGTTGGGCCCCTGCCTGTGCTGGTACCCACGGTTGTTCATTCCCAGGTGCAGGACCCTGCATTTTCTGTGTTGAATTTCAGAGAGTTCTTCTCTGACCATCTCTCCAGCCTGTCAAGGGCCCTCTGAAGGGCTTACAGTCACACTGTGTCAGAGGAAGACTCCGGATGGGACAGCGCACGGTGACATTAAGGGGACCGCACGTGATGACACCAGGAGAGCAGGATGGGATGTCACTGGGGGACAGCATGGAATAACACAAGGGGAACAGCATGGGATGACAACAGGGAAACGGCATGTGACGACACCAGGGGCACAGCGGGGGATGAAAGCAGGGGCACGGCACGGTGTGTCCGGCCGGCTCGCAGCGCACGTGTCGGGGCGGTGCCGCTGCCCGGGGCGGGCGGACATGGCGGGGCAGCTGCGGAGGCTCGGCAGCGGTGAGGGACCCGCGGGGACCGGGGCGGAGGTGGCGCGCGAGTCGCGATCTGGCGGGTCTGCCGGAGCTGCGCTGGCCGGGGCCCGCCGGGGTCCCTGCACCCGCTCCGTGCAGATTTGGGAGGGATGGCAGCACCGTGCCTGCGAGCGGAGCAGTGCGGGGTAGAAGCACTTTCGGTGTAGCTGCAAGTCCCTTGGAAAGAGTTCCAAGGGTAGAAGTTCCCTAACTCATGGGTTTTCAACTAGTTTTTTGACACTGGAGTCTTGTAGATTCTATATTCATTAGTGCAGTAAGTGGTTGTAAGGGAAGTGACGTTGTATGTAATTAATTTCAGGAAACTTTATTCTTCAGTCATTTACATTTCACATGTGTTTCAGAAATGTATTAAAACCTTAGGCATTTAAAAACAAATGTGTAACTTTTGTTCTAGGTGCAGAAAGTGTTCTAGGTGCAGAAAGAGAGTGTTGTGAAATAACTGCTTGCAGAATCCCAGAATGGGTCAGGTTGGAAGGGAACACAGTGGGTCATCTGGTCCAGCCTCCCTGCTCAAGCAGGGCCAACCCAGAGCACATGGCACAGGATTATGTCCAGACAGTTCTCGAATATCTCCATTATAGGAGACTCCACAACCTCTCTGGGCCATCAGGTATCTCTTTTTGATACCTGCTGAATTGCATCTGCAGTTAAGTGAAAGGCAGGACGGTATGATGTTCCCAGGATTTTGGAGCAAGGATGGAAGATGGCAGCTGAAGGTGTCAGGGCCCTAAGCACAGCTCGTGTCCCCTGAGCAGCCTCACCTAGGGCTGTACCTCCTGCCCAGGAGCCCTGTTTCATCTCTGCCCTGAGCCTTCAGTCCCTGCTTCAGCTGAGCCATGAGCCTTGCCACCAGTCCAGCCCTGGCTCTGTCTCCTGGATGGACCTTGGACTTCTGCTGTAGCCTTGTGTCCAGCCCTGTCTCTGGCCCCATCTGCTGCTGCTCCTGCCTGGGTGCCCTGGATGGACCCTGGACCTGACTCAGCTCCATTCATGTGAGGCATTCTCAGTGAACCCACCTCGTTCAGGTCTGCTGGGCCTCTGCCCTGCTCCCTGGCAGCGCTGCCTGTGCTGCAGTCACCCTGGGCTCCTGACCATAGAGCATTCACACACTGCTTCCAGATAAGAACTTGTATTAGAAACAGTTTTTATTTTTAAAATAAAAATTATTCTTCTGCCAAAATAAAGTCCATGTGAAATGGAAAACTTGAGTTTTAATGAATGAGATAAATGCCTTTTTTTAAAAAATTACATATATTCTGCCTGTTACTTATTTTTCCCTGAAGAAGACTTCTCAGACCACAAAAACCTCCAAAACTTTTTGTGGCTGTAGATTGTGTGTTTTCTGAACAAGCTTATTGATCAAATCTTTTAGATGTGCAGTTTGCTAAGTGTTTGATAATTCTCTTACTATTTTATAGTTGCCTTTAGACAGCAGAAATGGAAGAGTTCTGTCTTCACACAAGCAAAAATGCCTCCTTGTGATTTTGTACCTGAAAAATATGAAGTAAGTCATGCATACTACACTGAATTTAAACAAAGCTTCATTACTGGGTTTGAGTGATAGGCTCATCTGCTAAATATGATTATAAAATTCGCTTCTTTGGGCATAAACCATCTGCTACAACCAGGATACAAACTGTAGATGTACCTGTGTGACAAGTGTGTAATTTCTACATTGTTCATTTGAAAACATTTAAGAAAGAGGTACATGCAGAACAGCAGCCTTATTTCAAAAAGCTGGGTTTCAGAGGTTTGTAGAACAGCCTTCTGTGTCGGAATCTGTTACCATTTTAGTCCTATAGACAGCTGTGTAATCTATGTGCTCCACAACAACTCCGTTAGTCCGGATCTTTAGAAGGCATAGATGGATACTGACTGTTTTGTTCTGCTCAGTCCTATCCGTATGAACATATGCAGAAGATCCGTGAACAAAATATTGCGCCTTCACTGCGAACGTATTACAAGAAGCCGTTGCTGCTGCACCAGGGACATATGCAGTGGTTGTTTGATCATGAAGGACGAAGATACCTTGATCTCTTTGCTGGAATTGTCACTGTCAGTGTTGGACACTGTCACCCGTAAGTATGTTGGTTTTTGATGGAAGGTATGAAATACAGGAAGAGACATCTATGTTTATTTTGTTCTTCATTAATCTGCAGCACTAAAACCAGAATATAATTTACTGAATTGTCATGTATCACAGTAAGTTCAATTTCTGCTACTTCTTGAAAAATTATTCGGTCTACTTGTTCCTCCATCTGGCACATGGTGCAGCATCTGCATTTGCAGAGTCAATAGCACAGAGGTATGTGCATGTACGAGTGTGGCGTCTGTGTGGAATTCAGTCCCTTTGTCTCTCCTTTGCTGCATGCAGGAAGGTAACTATGGCTACCCAGAAGCAGCTGGCTCGCCTGTGGCATACTACCAATATCTACATGTACCCACCAATCCATGAGTATGCTGAAAAGCTGACTTCTCTGTTTCCAGATCCACTGAAGGTAAATTGCTTCCGACAGGAGCAGGGGCTGGTGAAGTGGATGTCTGTTTATAAGAAGTATTTATTAAATAATCGAGAGCCATGATAACTCTAGAGAGAAAATCTATATGTGGAATACAGACTGTCAGTTAAAGAGCATGAGAGCCCTCAGGGCCTTTTCTTTAGACCTAGCTGTAGACAAGCATAATATCCCAAATTCCTGTTCTGTTTGTTTTCTCCCTTCACTTGTCACTGTGAAGAGGCATTGCTGGCTTAAAAATTACTTAAAAGGAATGAAGAAGATGTTTACTATTCTTATATGTAGCCAGCCTTAATTTTCTTGATCTCATGAAAATCCACAGTGAAAATTGTTTGACAGTGTTTTGTGTAGTGAGCTTTACCAACATTTAAATAGATAAACCACAAAAACGTCATGTTTCATGTGCAGCAAAACAGTAAGAAAAATAATTTTTGTTTTCAGGTAAAATAAACTGGTGATAAAATGAAATTGGGCTAGCAGAAGAGTATGAAGTTATTGCAATCTTAAAGATGGAAGGAGAGCAAAAACAAAAATTTTAAATGTCATGCTTAGTTTGACCCAACACTTCAATTTCTTTCCATCAGAAATTCATCTTAGGAAAACCCTTAAACTGAAACTCTTTGAAATTTTTCTGTACCCTCCCAGAGCACACCAGCTGGATCTTTGTTATCATCTGTAGCATAAGGGCAACACTAATTTTGAGGTCACCCTGTGGCAGTGCTAGGCTAGAGTTTATTGTATTGTTAAGGGGCACAGTGTGATGCTGAAGAAGAAGGAGGTGTTTTTGTGCTATGCTGATCCCCAGCGTTCTCCCACAGGTGGTTTACCTCACCAACAGCGGGTCAGAAGCCAATGATTTAGCTATGTTCATGGCCAGGCTACACACTCATAACTTCGACATCATCTGCCTCAGGTAATGCTGACAGAGCTTTACAAAGCTCCTCTGTGTGTGGGGTCACTCTCTACATGCCTAAACCAAGAAATAACTGAGAGCACTTTCACCCCAGGTCTGCAGAGGAGAATGCTATAAAATTACTTTATTTGACAAAGAGGATTAAACCAGGAGCCTAAGTTTTCATACAGCATGTTAGGCCTAGTTTGCAGTAAAAATGCAACCTGCAATTTTTGCTTGTGTTACCTAGAAAATGGTCTGATTCCTGTGTTCAGGGTGTGCTTTGGTAGGCTTTTGTTCACTGCCAGACCAAGGCTGAGCAAGCATTACATTCTTCCTCCATTTCCCTTCTACAGTGCCCCTTTGTGAGGGGTGCAGAGGTACCCCTAGAACAGCGAACCTCAGCAGGGAACTGCTCCAGCTGGGAGCTGGTTTTTGGTTTGTTTGCATTGCTGCCTTGTTTTTCTGTCAGAGTCCTGAACCACAGTTCACTGCATAGGTACACAAACAGCTCTTCTGGCTTAATGACAGGGATGGAGCTGGGCTGAACACCAGTACACCGTAAACACCAGCATAAACAGTTCACTTTACTGTGTGGCCCAGGGGGCCTCAAATATTAGAATAAAAGAAGTGTTAATGAAGAGCTGTATTTTTCTGTTACTGTGTTCAGCAGAACATTGGGTACCCACCTTGTGTATTCTCACTAGCCAGTTTTGATTTGTGTATAAAACTGACAGCAAACCACCATCTAGTTTAATGATTGGCAGCATCTGTTGGAGACAGCAGCTGTTTCCAAGATTCAAAAGACAGAGATGTTTGCTCTGTAGGGATCAGGTGCTCCAGCAGAACTTCATGAGGCACTGTCTGAATTCCTGTTGGTTCCAGTCATTGTACTCATCTCCTTACAAACATTTCTTCACAATATTTATATTTGAAATTGCAGTCAGAGTCAAAAGGCAGAGGAAAAAACAGGCAGTAGGAATCTTAGTTTCAGTGCAACAATGCACATTTTTCCCAACAATTTGTAGCTCACAAGAATGCCTTCTCAGAACTGATATTACTCCAGACACTTCTTGGAAATGAGTGATGTTGATCTGCTTTGTTTGTTTGAACAGAGGAGGATACCATGGAGGCAGCCCTTACACACTGGGTTTGACATCTCTGACTCCTTATAAGCATGGTGTTGCCAATGGCTTTGGCTGTACAACTGTGAGATTTTTTAAAATTTTTTTTTAATGATCTGGGTAACTAACAGTTTATTTGAATATTTCAGCAATTGCTATGTTTTCTGCCCTCAAGTGCTTTATGGTCACTAATCAAAACTGCAGTGTAGCTGTTTCTGCTGTGTAAGTTCAACAAGAGCCAGAGTCTCATTTTCTTCTATATATAGTTCCTTGGGCTAATTTTGAGTTAGGACAGCCATAACATGAGTGATCATGATTTGCAGTCCTTTAGTCATGCTTGATGCTTGCATGGGAGTCTGTGTAAGGAGCAAAATAATCTTCTGAACCTCTTTTTTCAAAGAGGTTTTGGCAGATCTGTGCAAAGCTGCTTTCAGATGGTCTGGACCAGATCCTTCACTGTAATGAATAGGAACCCTATTTCAGCAAGACAGCAGACATATCTGTTAAGGAGATCCCCTGAGGTTAAATGGCAATATGTTATGCCCCTGCCCTTGAGCAGTTGGGAGTAACTTTCTGTCTAGAAGCTGCAATTGGTGACCTCAATAGTTACAGGTGACAGCTCAGCCACAGTATTAACCACAGGAAGGCTCATTTACAGCACCTTCCCAGCCTGTCTCAGTGAGTGGCCTGAAGTCATGTGGTATTTCAGCAGCAGCAAGGATTAGAAAGCTGGAGTTGTCTGTATTAGATTTGCCTGCCTCACTCTGTTTTACAGATTGTTTTCATACTTCAGATTACTGACATGCTACCAGCAACTCTTAAAATGCTGGCATTACCCTTAGATAACCAATATCCTAAGTTAAAGAACAAAAAATGGAATAAAAAATCAGTTGAGTGACTATTGCTAGAACAGTCTAAACTTGTTGGTTCCAAAACTGTCTTGGTTATTTGGTGTTACTGCCAGGTGTTCTTCAGACAAGTTCCTTGAACTGTATTTGCCCCTTGACTCTAACGCTGGTTTTCTGTTTTGCCATTGGTCATTAGATCAAAAGATCTCTTAGAAAGGTGTCATCAAATCTGTAGCTATTTCTCTTATGCTTGACAGACAATGTTACCAGATGTTTTTCGTGGTCCGTGGGGAGGCAGCAATTGTAGAGATTCTCCAGTGCAAACTGTTCGAAAATGCAGCTGTACTGAAGGTTGGTCCCTGACAAAAATTTGGGTTTTGGATTACAAAATACTAGAAGGCTGTGAAAATAGTTTATAGTTACCTCCTCAAGCAAAGTAGGTATCTGGTTAGGTTTTGCAAGGTCAACCAAAAAATATGCAGAGAATCTCAGGACCCTGCATCCCAATGGGAAAAATTTGGGGCAGATGACACCACATTCTTAGCTTTCTTTTTGAAATCTCAGTGTTTGTTTCCAGTATTTGTCATTATCAACTCTGGAAGCTGTGGAACTCACTTCAGCACATCTGGAAGAACAGAAGTGTTGATGGGTTTTTTTGCTGTTTCTGAAGTTCTGACAGCTTTCCAACTTTCATGTAGGAATAAGGCAAATAGTAAGGACAACCTGCAGCCAGCAATAGGCAGAAGTCTTACATGGGACAAAATGTTCCATACACAAAACAGTGTAAAATCTCCTCTACTGCTCTGCAGCTAACAACAATTCCAATCAGCTTTTCTACTGTTTCAACAAGCACTTTTTATTATTTTAATTCACATGCACACGTAACACAATGTTTTGTTTTCAGCTCTGACTTCCCTAGTGAACGGGAGCATTAGCCATACTAATTGCTCTTTTCTTTATTTAAGCACAGACTGTGTTCTCCAGAATCCTCCTACCAGCACTAACCACAGAGTACACAGGGTGTAAGGGATGAGACTCTCTCCTTCAATATTTAGCTTTTTACTGTTCATTTGAGAGGTGATATTTACTACGCAGTCATATAACACTTGTTGCTTAGATGTAGAATTTCATGTTTTGAAGCTAGTTTTGTGTCATATTAAGTAAATTCCCTTCAAACTGTTTTCCCTATAAACAGGTGCATGTCTTGCAAAAGACCAGTACATTGAACAGTTCAAAGATACTCTGAATACTTCAGTGCCCAAGACAGTAGCTGGATTTATTGCTGAACCAATTCAAGTAGGTAGTTTGCTATTTCTCAGTTGTGATAGCACAAGTAGTGTGAAATACTCAAATCTGACATTCTTTAGCTACAGCCTGAACATAGATGTTTGCTGAATTTTAGTATGATTTTTTAATGCTTTAAACACCTTCAATATTTGAAAGATTGGATGCACTGCCTTCAAATTTCAGGTTTTGTCACTGACTTCAATGGAGCTGCAATTTTTCTTGTGAAATTAAACACAGAATCATGATTAATCATACACCTTTTTTCTGCAATTAAATAGTGAGTGTGATGCATTCCGTGGTTTGGTTTCTGTTATCTCCTTTCAACTTTCATTACTATTTCTGTAAACTTTTAACTCAACTCCCCTTCTCCCTCTTTTAGTCATGCTATCCACTGTATTTTTAACAGCTGTCGAGCAACTGATGGCCACAGGATTAATTCTCCTAATGTTTCACCCTACCTTCACAATTGCTTTATATTTGGTTCTTCAATAGGAAAAATGGAGAATTTATTCCGGGCAAGAAAAACAATGTGAGAACTGTGACTACAAGGCAAACTGGAGCAGGTCTCTGGTTTTGCTGTTTTCTAAGCACTCACATACTTGAGTCTAAAAAGCTGTTCTGGTCCAGGTATAGGGTAGAACTGAATTTCCGATGCAAATGCAAAGTATCAAGGTGAAAAGGCGCTGAGGAGGCAATGTCTTAAACAAATTAACCAAAGAAGGAGTATGAATTCTCTGGTCAACTTTGTCAGCAGTTTCCAGTTCTGCTGTGTGTAGATTTTCATGGTCCTTGTTTTGGCAGTTTATTGTTAATTGACTTGGTCTTACGGTGATCATGGCCTCACAAACGTTCATGCCAGCACAATTAATGGAACAGCAAGCAGCACTGTGGAATGGGAATGCATGACCTGAGCAGGAGCTTTCTAAAGTGGTTTCATTGCTGGAGCCAGAAGCTTGAAACAGCAGTCCTGCTGTTACCCAAGGGCTGCTAGGTTTTTTGCTCAAGCAGAACTCCTGTTTCCTTGCTTGTTCCTGAAAACATTGTGTTTCTCTCTTGGCAGGGTGTTAATGGAGCTGTTCAGTACCCCAGAAATTTCTTAAAGGAAGCTTATCAGCTTATACGGGAAAGAGGGGGCCTTTGCATTTCAGATGAAGTGAGTTAGATTTTTTTTACTTAAGAATTCTAGTGTAGGGTACCTCTGAAAGTTATCATAAAAGAATCCAAGTGAAGCCTGGAAATAATCTAAGCGAAATGCTATACACTTCAAAGCTTAAGTTTAACATGGTGTTAAACTGCATCTTTCCAAGCATAGGAGCCTCCCAGTTTTTACTGCCTTTATTCTCATTTTGGGCAAAGGTAATATTTGTAGCAGACTTCAGTCCTTACCTTCTGGGAGCAGTAAATTTGCACAAGTATGCAACAAATACTACTTGTTGGGAGATTTGTCAAAATAACCCTTCCTTTTATGAGTATTGTTGACATACACAGAATACAGAAGAGAGTTGATTGCTGTACCTCTGCAAATATGTTTTAGAAACAGAATTTTTTTAGCTAAAACAATATTAAAATAGTATCAAATGCTTCAAATGCTTTTATGTTTCCTCTGTACTTTGAAATGGAAGCTGCATCTTACTTGTGCATCTCACCAGGCCTAAGACATGATGACATGTTATCACATCAAAGAAAAACCCAATGAGCATTTTGTGTAGAGCCATCTGAATAAAGATCCTAATACAAGTTGACTCCAGATGTAGTTGCAGTTCAATGTGAATCAGTAACAATAGAAAGACAAAAAAAGAAACTATATCATAAAGCGTGAGAAAGTGATGGGTGTTTCTCTGAATTTTTCCTTTTAAAGGTACAGACAGGATTTGGACGGACAGGCAGCCATTTCTGGGGATTTCAAACACATGATGTAGTCCCTGACATTGTTACTTTGGCAAAAGGAATGGGTAATGGCTTCCCAATGGCAGCTGTTGTTACAACAAAAGGTATAAGTGTTCTGTTCCGCTATGATGTAAAACAGAGTAATTGCAAAATATAATACAAAATAATTACTTACGGAGAGACCCGTGTTTAAAAAGCTGAGTGTTACTTATAAACTTTATCTCAATCTGTCTTTTGACAAATGAATTGGATCCTCATTACTACACTTGTTTCACCACGTGTTGTGCCGTATCAGTACAGAGCTGTATTTAAATGGGGTTAGTTGTGTAACTGAAGCAGGAATGAACTTGTGAGTGGTTTGTAGGGCTAGTAAAAGAGCCTGGAAATCCTCACTGAATTCACTGTTTTGCTGATAAATGTACTGTGAGTAAATAGGGCAGGATGTTACCCAGCTGCTTGATTCCTACAAATGGCTGGCTCAATCTAGTGAGGAAAATCTGTAGATGGCAGGTGACAGCATATGTTAGAAGCATGACTTTTAAAACCAGTTTTGTTTTGGCATCTGCTAGACACTACAGTTTTTGGAAATACTCATATTTTGCACTGACTGCTCTCGGGAAATCTTACTGTGTTGTGTCCAGTAGAATCAGAGTTGAACCACAGCAAATATAATTGTTGTTACAGTAATAAATGTTTAAAGCAGTTAAGTACAGTTACCAAACAAGGCAGAGGAGGCCACCAAAGTGATCAGAGGGGTGGAGCACCTCTCCTGTGAGGAAAGGCTGAAAGAATTGGGATTGTTCCACCTAGAGAAGGCTTTGGGGTGACCTATTGTGGCCTTCCAGTGTAAGGAAAATGGAGAGAGACTTTTTACAAGAGCACGGAGTAACAGGACAAGGAGGAATGGCTTTAAACTGAAAGACAGTAGGTTTAGATTAGATATGAGGAAAAAAATCTTTACTGTAGGAGTGACGAGGCACTGGCACATGTTGCCCAGAGAAGCTGTGGATGCCCCATCCCTGGCAGTGCTCAAGGCCAGGCTGGGTGGAGCTCTGAGCAACCTGGTCTGGTTGGAAAGTGTCCCTGCACATGGCAGAGGGGTTGGAACTGGATGATCTTTAAGGTCCCTTCCAACCCAAACCATTCTGTGATTCTGTGATTCTATGAACTAAAGGAGTAACCAGTGTTGTTCTTTCTCTTTTAGAGATTGCAAGTTCCTTGGCTCAAAACCTTCACTTTAATACGTTTGGAGGAAACCCTTTGGCCTGTGTAGTTGGAGCTGCAGTTCTTGACGTAGGGAGAACATTACATAAATTTATTTATACCACAAGTTTTTTGTATCAGAAGATGAAATTGAATGTATACATTTCTACGTGGGCAATTTTTTAAAATAACTAAATAAAGTGCATAAACATATGCATGTGTACATGCATGGCCAGTGTGCCCCATGCAAAGGAAAAAGTCCTGATTATTTTAATTGCTAAGATTTTCTAATCTCCAGAAAGAGTAGGAGCCCGTTAATGATGATTTCAGAATCATATTTATCTCCCTTAGGTTCTTTACTTTGTCAATAAAATTGTAGGAGAGTACTTTCTCAAAAGCCTTAGCTAATTCTTTCATAGCACTACACAAATCCACAGCTAAAGCAATCTATTTTGTGGCATACACGGTTAACAAAATTTTTTTAACTCAACAGCTTTTACCTTATGCTTATAAAAAAACCATAATTACCAGACAGTTACAAATACCGGAGGTCAGAATTCCTTTTGGAAAAAAAATTACCTTGTGAAAAAGAAAATAGAAAAATGTGCAACATATTTCACTTATTATCCAGTAGAAAATCAGTCAGTGGGTAGTACGTAACTGTTTATTTTGTCTTGGTTATGTACAGACCATTCATTCCTGAAGCTCATTTCATTACAGCAGACACTGTTGCTATTCATGTTACTTTCCTGAGTGGTTTGGTTTAATCTTATCTATTAATAAGATAGATGATTGTATAAAGAACCCATGTTTTGGGGTTTTTCAACTCTGAAGTAACTTGGAGCCTCGCTCTGAAATAATTCCAAGGAGATTGTTAGAGTCAGGAAGAATAAAATGGAGTTGAAGGAAAAAGAAAAAAACCAAAACACTTTATCTTCTGTAATTATTTTTTACATATTATTTTTCTAAATGCAGATGTTAAGTTCATTTAATGGTTTGTGTGTAGGTGCCAGTATGTGCCTGCAAATAAGAACTTTGATTAAGGAAGACAGTGTAAAGAATGAAGAAAAGATTGTTATTAAAAAACATGTTGTTGATAAATATAATTAAAGCACTCAAGTTGTTCCCTGCCTAGTACACACAGATAAGACTTATCTAATTATATTCTTCTTACAATACTGAAAAAAATTAAAATATTTTGGTAACATTTTAAAAATAATCCTTCTGGTCAGGTATTTTCCAGTTACAAGTACATGTGAGCAGGAATTACTGGATTAAATGTAAGTAATACGTAAAATGTGAAAAGTGCCACAGGAATATCAAAGTACTATGTGCAATTGTATTCTGATGCTGTTAAGTGGATTTTAAGAGAAGGAAGATGTGAGAACTGAGGTAGTGAAGGAACATAGCAAGGAAGTGAGATAAATATAGTGTCAAGTTCAATGAGGATTAACAGAATGTGTTGAAAGCTTTTCCTGCAACACTGTCATGGTACTTCATTTTAACCAGGCTATTGAAGAAGATGGTCTACAAAAAAACTGTGAGGATGTGGGAACATACATGCTTCTGGAGTTGGCTAAACTACGGGATAAATTTGAGATTGTTGGAGATGTCCGTGGCAAGGGACTTATGATTGGAGTAGAAATGGTGACAGACAAGGTTAGTGACATCTTCATTCCTTTCAATTTGCAGTGCCATTGAAAGTTTTATCACATTTTATTTCAGTTCAAATAATAGAAATATTTCCTGTTAAAAAGCAGACAGTGTAGTGGGAAAATGTGGCTCTGGCTAAAAATGAGCCAGAACATTCCATCATTCAGCTGTTTACAAGCTTTGAGTAAGCAGTGACATGCACCTTAACTGCACAGACTCATGAGAGAGGTAAGGTATGCAGCTAACATTTTCAGCTAGAAGTGGGATTTATTGGAGAGACTGGAATATACATCTTTGTCACAGAACTAATTTAGAATATCTAAGTGAAGTTTAGTATTTCCTTTCCTTAGGACAGTCGATGCCCTCTTCCAACTGAAGAAATCAATCAGATCTGGGAGGACTGTAAAGACATGGGGGTTCTGATCGGCAGAGGAGGGCTCTACAGTCAGGTACTGAACCTCTGATTATAAATAAATCTTATTTTCTGTCCTTGTGAACTACATCCCCATTTCCCTCAAGTGAAATTAATTTAGTTTTGTAAATAAACTAGAAAATGTATACTCTCAGGAACTACCTCTGTTTAATGCTGCTAATTTTTAAACTGGGCAGGAACTATTTGATTCTTTTCAAATATTCTGAACAAGCTCAAAGCTTGGATTTCTCCTTTAGAGGGACAACGTCCCCTAGAAAACCAAGGTACTACAGTCTATGCAATTTAGAAGAAATCAGCAATACTCAGGACCAAGTCTTTGTACAATTTAGGTTATCATCTAAAATTCAGTCATTAGTACAAAACTAGTAGTTCTTTGAGTGTGGGGAGCTGGTAATGTTCTAATTCTATGGTAATTAAAGAAAAATAAAAGGTGTTGAGAGCAAGTTCAGCAACAGCACAAAAGACAGAATTGGATGTGAAGGCCATCAGCCCACACCAGCTGAGCATGTACTCCACGCTGCAGCCAGGACACTGCACCAGCTCCCTGCAGCACTCGGTTAGTGGCAGAGAATTGCCTCAGGGCTGGCCGGGTCAGTGAAGCCCTCTGACACACAGGAGGCAGCTTCCATGTGAGATGGATGGAGGGTAGCTAAAATAAATCAGACACTGTGTCTGTCACCTCATCAGTTCTTCCCCAAGTCACAAAGGAGGAGGCAGGTAATAAGCTACAGCTCAGTGCAATAAAATCTCATTCTGTCTGATGAGAGGGCTGTTTATCTGTGAGCGTTTGCTTCAGTGGGGACCGTGGGTGGGAACAACCATTATTCCACTCTTCGTGTATCAAGTCCTGTGACGTGATGCCAGAAGAATCTGAAATTTAAGATTCTTACGGAAGATAAATACTCTTGGAAACATAGGTTGAACATTCAGACTTAAGAGCCTATGTTCTTGCCAAGTAGCTGCACATATATCCCTTCCTGATCAACATGCTTTCCAGCTATAGCACCCTAACTACAAGATAGTATTTAGTGATTCATTCATAATGCATTCTCTTAAAAGCCTTAAAAAACAGCCTATAATAAAACAGCAAATCGGCTGACACAATGCAAGAGCCTGCCACTCTCAGCAGATACTACTTTTCCCTGTGGTAGTGCTGCAAGAACAGAAAATACATCTGTCTCTGTTCTTTCTTCGTACAAATCCACGATTTTATTCTGTCTCTGTCTGCAGTAACAGAGCTGCAGACACGACCTACTCTACTTAGGTCTTTTGTGGAGGCAGTTAGGTTATCAAAAGGGGGTCATGAGTCAGATGCAATTCAGTGCAGTCAAGTTCAAAATTGCTCCACTTCAGAGTGCATTTATCATAAGCCTCAGGGCCTGCACTGCTGTTTCTCCTTTTTTCCACACATTTTGGGGCGGGAGTGCTGACCCAGATAGGCTGCTGGAAACCCTACTCTTTCCATACAGTTTGAGCATTTCTTTTTCTTTTTGTTCTCTCCTCAGACGCTCAGAATTAAGCCTCCTATGTGCATTACTAAGAGGGATGTCAACTTCGCTGTAGAAGTATTTCAAACTGCTTTACAGAGACACATGGAAAGAGCAGCTGCAAAATAGACTTGATTTGTTTCCTTATGTGAGAGGCAACACAACTCCTGATACTTGCCACCCAGACTGGGCACTAATCCACCCTGGAAAATAAAATCATAGTGCGACAATTACATGCTTGTTCAGTATTGTAAGAGCATTCTGACAGATCCAGTGTTCAACAAAGGACATGGTCTAATCTCTTTTGTAAATGTACAGTTCAGTTCTACAGTGGTGATTTGTATTAACTTCACACCTATTTTGCCATTATCAAAAAACCCTGACTGGATTAACAGGGTATCAAATGGAAAGGCAGGCATATGTTCTTTCACCTGTGAAAGACATATCCAAATCGGTAGTTTTTAGCAAGAGTGACAGAAAGAGTTGGGGAAAAAAATTCAGAGTTAAAACTGTTTACCCTGCCTACAAGGAAAAAATGTAATTAGAGCATTACAAAAAGTTTGCAGATAGTTGAGATGTTTCTAATTACAGTAATTATTTTTATCATGGGGATAAGAAATCCAGTCATCATCCTCTCCAAAATACACTTCTTTTTTCCTCCTGCTGCTTTTGGGATTGCACAGCACACCCATTAATCATTTTGTAAAGGTGCAAACTCTGGAAGGTGGAATAAGATGTTTTTTCTTTCTTACATAATCACTTTTTAATGTGTAAGATCATTGCTTCTTTCAATTTCCAATTAAAAAACAGATGTTGTGGACACTCAGCAGGAACTGTGCATTTATCATTTTACTTTTATTCTAATTTTAATATTAGAAAAATTCCTAGACCAAATAAAGTACCATGGGAGGGAGGAGAGTATTCTGCCAGTCCTTTAGAGGAACCTGAGTAACAGAGTATCAGTGCCTCTACAAATCTTACTCCATGCGTCCTATACAATACAGCATTTGCTGACCCCTACCTTCTCCAACTCCATTGATAATTCCTGTGTACAACTCAATTCTACTCCAAAATCAGGTGTTTGTTATCCCACCTTTTTTTTTTTCCTACTCAAGATCAGGTAAATTATGGCTTTAAACAGAAGTGCAGTGTTTTTCCTTAGAAATCAGAACAAATGAATTCAATCATGTCACTCATTTATTTCTCCCTCACTTATTCCAGCAAGGCTGTTCCACTAGATTTTTTTGCCCAACACCTGTCATGGAGGTAGATGTACAAAACAAATCAGAATTGTCAAAACTGATTAAACAGCTTTGTCATCTAACTCCTTCCCTTCTGTCTGCTGCTTAATGTGATTAAGTCATCTGAGGATGGCAAAAGAAAAACCCATGTCTTGGCGGTGCTTCATATTTGATAGAGGATCAAAGAATCAATGAATATTCTGAGTTGGAAGGGATCCACAAGGATCATCAAGCCCAGCTCTTAAGTGAATGGCCCACAGAGTGGTCAAACCCATGACCTGGGTGTTATTAGCACCATGTTCTCAACAACTGAGCCCTGCTACTGGGTACACTCACTCTGAGCTGAGCCCTCTCAAAAGAAAAGCAACAGCACACGTGTCAAAATAATTTATTATTTCCTCTGTGTAGGTACTTTATCCATGCAGGTTTCTACAGGAACACAGGGTGAGTAGCTTTGAGTTACTATTTTCCCACCCATGGTGTGAAAGCTGCTGCAGGGTAAGGGGCTTTAGACAAGGTGGCTTGGTGGAAGCACGCACCAGTGCCATGACACCAAACCATTCTATGATTAAAGGAAGGCTGTTAAAAACAGAAGAAAGCACAGAGTTCTTCACAAGATAGTGTTCCTTTTGTGCATCTTCATCTTTTTCCTACATTGGTACTAGCCTTCTTTGTTTAACTCCAGACACAGGCAATGTGCACGTTTCAGTTCTGTGAGAGTGTTAATGTACAATTCTGAAGACTGTCAGTATAGCAAAGTTCTATCTGTTTTTACGTTTCTCTTTTTTGTTTCTGGCAGTCACAGCTCCATTTACAGTCGGTGTTGTTGTTGCTCTTGCGTGTCCTGTGGCTTTCAGGTGTTCAAACAATTTATTTCGGGATGGAAATGCACAGTTGCAGGTTACACAGTGGATGGGAACTTCATTCTACAATGAGAAAAAATCCCCAGAATGCTTCACATTCGTATTGAATATGTCATCAGTGCAATACATCAATTTCTTGTACGCAGTTACTCCTTGACAATGAAGCAGGAATAAGCTGTTTGTTCCTATCATCAATATTCCATTACTCATTAACAATGGAACACGTTTTTTAAAAATAATAGGAAATATAACTTCATGAAATTTCAAAGACCATTAAGTAAAACCAAGAACAGAAGCCTTACAAATCCAGTTCAAAGTAAAGAATAGTTTTGATCTCACCTGACCATAGAGGCAATATTTTGGCTCTGAGATGCAGTGAATTTAATATGTCTTAGCTGCAGCTACTACAAAGTTTCACTGGCAAGCATCAATATTGAGAAAGATGCAAATAGTACTGACTGTCACCTGCTGGGTGACAACAGCTCTGTCCCCGGTTGTTTAATTTATTTGAACTGCCTTGCATACAGAACTTTACCAACTCTCTAAGAAATTAAGTTTAGTCCTGCATTTCTCTGTGAGGACAAGAGCTGAAGTTCCAGTTCTATTAAAATCACAGGGGCAGAATTGGTGGACTGGAGGTGACCAAAAAATGGCCTTCTTTGTAGTTATATGACCCCCACCTTTTAGCCCTCCTATAAAGACAGGCTGAGAGAGATGAAGAGAAGGCTCCAAGGAGAACTCATTGCAGCCTTCCAGTGCCTTAAGGGGGCTTATATAAAGGAGGGAGAGTGACTTTTTATACAGGCAACAGGACAGGACAATGGGCAATGGTCTTAAACAGACAGAGGGCAGGTCTAGATTACACATTAGGAAGAAATTCTTTACTGTAAGGGTGATAAGGCATTGGCCCAGAGAAGTCGTGGACGCCTCATCCCTGGCAAGTGTCCAAGGCCAGGCTGGATGGGGCTTTGAGCAATGTGGTCTACAGGAACTAGATGATCTTTAAGGTCCCTTCCAACCTATGATTTTATTTTAAATAGTCTAAGTAATTTGACATACCATTGTTGAGCTCTCTGAAGAAGCTTTAGCAGACTTTTTTGCTTCCTTGGCTTTTTTCCCTTTAGGCTTAGTGCTGCTAACAAACAAAAAGGAACCAAGATCAGTGCACAGGAACATTCAACATTTACAAGCTTCTGATGTTTTTCAGTTATCAACATCTCTGCTGCTTTCCCCTGTTCTTGTGTCACACAAGAAAATGCAGATGTATCCAGAAAAAAAAAAATTTATACAATCAGTTGTTAATCTCAAGATGTTGAATCGGCTCCTGGGAAGTGATATGGCAGCAACCTGCAGTCAAATACCACTTTCAAAGAAGTTCCTACACTCTTTTTTTAGTATCGTATTTATTCCAACCAGTTTTGCTGAGCAGCCCCCAGAGTCCACATCTGAGAGTAAATCTATCGTTGTTTGACAGTATCAAACATGACACAGAACTACACAGTGACTGTAATGTTGCAACCCAACACACCTTTTTGCTTCACTTTTTGTTTCATTCTCTTGGCTGACATCCTCTGTAATGCCTATGTCCTCTGACACAGCACATCTTTGGCCATCATTTACCAACTCCTCTGTTGAGCCACTGTCCTTCTCCATGCTGGGCACCTCCTTTTGTTCAACTGTTTCTTCATCAGCGCTTTGATCAAAAGAGTCCTCATAACTCTGTCCAAACAGAAGAAATCCAAGTTAAATACTTTCAGTTCATTAGTGACTACGTTTATAGTATTATACTCATTTACCTCAAATATGGGTGGGTTGGGAGGAGAGAAAGCCATGGACCCTCTTAATTTTACTGTGTGTTTTCAGTGACACTGTAACATGTAAAACCTTAGTTCTCCTGTTTTGAAAGATGAGGCCACCTGTGGTGAAGGGAAGAAACACCAATAAAACAGCCTCTGAAACTACAGAAGAGGAGAATGAAGGTAGCTTTTAACTACACACAGGGTTCATCCTGTTCTGACTACCATTTCTTATTTCACAGATAGTGGCTTGGCTTATAACTTCGCAAAAGGTTAATTATTTAGACTAAAGTTTTCTGTGCCAGACAACTGCATCAGGACGCTCGAGCCAAAATACCTGAGCTGACTGAAATTAGGTAGACACACTGTATTTTCCTTCCCCAGCAGATACTGGCAGCCTTTTCCGTGTGCCAGATTAGACTCAATACATGCAGTTTGGCAAAGTATCAACTCCCTGTCTGAAGCAGAACAGCAAAGCTCCCAAAAACACGATAACAAATTTGACCGAACACCACATTAATGCAACTCTTACCATCTCTAGTGCACAGTCTCAGCTACCTGAAAAAAACTTGGCTAATCTTAACTTGAGGAAAAGAAAAAACCCACAGAGATCCCCTGTACTCCACAATGCTTGGCAGAGGACAGAGGTCAGGATTTCTCAGCACAAGATTCCAGCTCGTGCAATGCAAGAGTGGCACCTACTGTCCATGCTGTAGCAAATCAATGGAACAGAGCCACGGTGACTATATGCCACCTCTGCAGTGAGAACAGACCTTCTGGTCTCAAACAGAGGAGGAAAGAGTTAACTGAAGCCTCAGGGCCTGCACAGAAACACAGAAGTCAAGACAATACTCAGACTATGCAACTGGATCAGCCAATGTGAAGATAGGAAACTTCAGTTTCTTGAAAGTCTCAGAAAACTTTGTTAAGAACAAGAGATAATGATGGAGTGGGAGAGGGCAGAAAAGGTGAACAGAGAATAAGAAATTAGAGGGGAAAGCATGGAAGAGGCAGGACCTGGTACGGACAGCTCACTGAACAAGGTTAGGACTGAGGAGTAAGAACTTGGAAAGGATAAAGTTTGAGGAAGGCAGATAGAAGAGTGTGCTGATTATGACACTCCTGACACTCAAGCCCGAAACAGCTTGCACTTGGTGAATTTCACCTGTTGCTGTCAGCACAAACCTGTGATATCACACACAGACTCAGATCCTGGAGTACAACAGATCGGTGTTTGTTTGCAGTTCAAGAGAAAGGTGGAATGGATGTGTTCATTCCAACAGCTACAGTGCCAGCAGGAAGCCAATACTGTAGCAGTCTTTTTGATCCCCTCTAAATTAGAGATTAAAAGCAATGCATTATACCAACTCCTGCAACTAAAGCCAGAAGTGACCACCAAACTGAGCTGCTAATGCACCAAGGCCACTATTGGTCTTCCTGATGAATTCCTTGCATTTTCCCTATCTGCCTGTTTCCATCTGCTTTTCTTATACTTCAGACAGCAGCCTTTTTAGAGTCAGCACCACATATTAGCATCTGCACTAACAGAACGAAGTGAGGTCTATGATGTTATTATCATAAAATATTATTATAATAAGTCTAATTGAAGTTATTCCTGTGGCACATAATTAAAAATATTTTAAAATAGTCTTCAAATTCTGTGGAATTTCAAGTACTCCTATTTTGCAGGACAGAAAAATAATTTGTCAGGAGATAACAAAACTGGGTTGTAAAGTTCCCAGAGTATCATTATGACTACATACCTTCACTGTTTTCTGTTTCTTCCTTTGTTTCTTTGAGAGTCTATAAAGATAATTTTAAAATTACCATTTTTTACAGAAATCCCCCAAAAACAAATACAATTTCTAAAAAGTATCAAGCTATACTTTTCCTTTATCCTCTTAACATGCTATTAGGTAGCCACAAAAAGAAAGTTACTCATGCCCAAAATTAAAACAATAGGTCTCCCAAACTACTCACTGCATTTAGTAAAACATTTATTCTGCTCGGACTGAACCCAAAGATACTAGTGAGATAGTTGGCATTATGCTCTGGCTGTTTAAAAAATGAAGTTGTGTAACAATTCTGATTTTGAGCAAACTCATTTTCCATTTATGCCAGCAATCAACTGACAGTCAGTACCAAATCAATAAGCACTGGCTCTGTGGAAGTCCCTCTGCTTGAAAAATAACAAATCCTTCTTTTCCTTAACATGTAACTTCAAGCAGCAGAGAAAACATAAGTCTCTTGTTCTATGGCACTCGAATACAGTCATGCAAATGCATGTGTTTTACTGGAACTCTGATGCTAAGAAGTATTTCAAATTGAACAATACTGAGAGCAATGCAGTGGCAAATCATCAGGAGCTCCCTCTGAAGGCCACTAAGACTTAGAAAAACATGAGTCATAAAATTAAAACAAATCTGAAGTACTTCTGTTTGGGTATGTCTTCTGTTTCTTCCTCCTCTTTGGTCTGTATTCCATCTGCATCATCCGAAGATATATGAAACCTCTCTTCTTCCTCTTCCAGTTGGTGTCGTAACAGTGATACCATCTCTCGATGCTTCTTTGATTTTTCGTGATTCTTCATGCTGAGAAGACCATATTGTT
The DNA here is from genome assembly GCA_013398955.1 of Callaeas wilsoni. Classification (NCBI taxonomy): domain Eukaryota; kingdom Metazoa; phylum Chordata; class Aves; order Passeriformes; family Callaeidae; genus Callaeas; species Callaeas wilsoni. The sequence continues at coordinate 7,593 of VWPU01009915.1, read as the reverse complement.
ACTGCAGGTTGCTCTGAGCAGACATTGTTATATTTACATATAAATTAATAACAGGCCCATTATGTATGGATAATAACAGCATTACTACGTGTGGAAATTTCTGCATTGACAATGTGTCTACTGGAAAGATGACACTGACCATTATGTGAAGTTAAAAATTCTTTAAAATGCAGTTTTAAACTACTTAAAACTCAACACCCCCACCCCCAAATCCCCAAACACAAGTACTTACGCTTTCTCAGTTTTTAACAATTTGTCACAAGCAGGGCAGTACAGACCATCAACAAATTCAGCTTCTTCAGGTTCGTCATTCAGTTTGTCTGAAGAGATCAGTGGGGATCAGAGAGACAAAGTCAGATGCGCAATTTTTGAACAAGCTGCTCTTTAAACCCCAGAAAATAGTCACAGCACTGACATTCAATTTCTCCAGTACTACTGACACAGACAGCTCAAGATCACTGCACCAAATCAGACATTAGTATAAATTAACAGCTGCAGCTTGCTCAAAGGAAAACACCAGAGAGGGACAGACTCTTGCACAGCATCCTCAGAGGGAGGCAGTGAGTTGCATTACAGTCAGAACTCTGAATCTGAGGCTGTAAGTGAGCCACACTCAGACTGCAGTGACTCAGTATAGATCACCTCTCCACACACCATACCTTCAATGCCTTTTGTCTCCTGTTCTTCTAATTCATCTTCACCACCTGATCCATCTCCAAATTCCTTTTCATATTGTGCCTCCATCTCTTGCAGCTCTCTCTCCAGATCTGACATAGTTATCCAGCTCTGCTCTTTGTACTGCTCAGCAAGCCTGCACGTAGAATAATACAGTAACTTCTACACTGTGTCCCTGAGATGGGAACTACAGGAACAGTGTTACTCAAAGATAACTTCTACTTAAAGATAACTCTTCTTCTCAGGCATCTCAGGAGGAAAGTTCTGAACCTATTATGATGGAGCAAACAATTGGAAATCTGAGCAATCTGAGTTAATTTGTGATGTCAATGGGCACCTCTATGCCACAAGCAGTGATATTAACATGGGTGGGTCCTGGTTGAATTTCAGGCAGAACATGCAGTGCAGCATGGTCAGTGTCAAGCTGACAGCAAGGAAGTCAGCTCAGTCCTACTCTAAGATTCGAACTCACAAACAATACAGGACAATGAAATCCACAAGCACATTACTCCTTGACTGTGTGCTATGGGGACGTACCAGGAGTTTTCCCAATCTCAGTGTGCCCCAAGTTAGCAAACAGGGCATCACAGGACAGCTAAATTTTGCTCCAGCTGGCTTCTGGCCTCAGAATTATCAAGCCACTTGCCAGTAAATGCATAACCTTACTCTATTGTCCCTAAAGGGAGAAAGTATATATGTATCTATAGAAAAACAGTACATAATATACTCCGTGTATGTTATTACATAATTTTAATCAATATGCCATTATTTTGCAAGTGCACTCTTAATAAGATTTTAAGCTTCTCCCTCATATGTGCAGGAAAATAGTTCTTCCAGTTGAAAAAATAAATTGTGGTTATAGTCGGGAGACCACCTCTTCCTATTTTGGCAAAAAAGCATGAGACACTGCATTTAGTCCAATGAAAGGGTCCTTTCCAAGGAGTTAAAAGGAAAGGCAAAACTAAGCCCGTTTTCCCCTCTATCTTCTTAGCAGGTACAGCTCCAAGGCAGATGAAGGTGATCTAAGTCCAGGTTGTTATAGTCCTGTTCTCCCTTATTCTAAAACTTACATTCTTTTTTCTTTAAAGGAACAAAGATAACGATTAAATTTTATTTCCCCAGCTAAGTAAAAGCACACTGAGTTCTGTGCTATTACAGCCAGTTACCCACAGCACCCAGATAACCATTCCCCATTTATCTTAGATCTCTAGAAGTCACTACAATGCAGAAACCTGAGTTTTAAAAAGCTCAGACTTGAGACAAAAATTAATACCTAAAATTTTCAAGGATATTTAAAAGAGCAAGTGGAACTATTATTAGAATCTATGTATATATTGTATCTTCACGGATAGTTTCTCCAATTAAATTTAAAAAAAAAAATTGTTCCACATGTACGTACTTGGCTTGTTTGAGCTTCTGTTGCCTCCGAAATTCCTCTGCTTTCCTAGTTTTTTCTGCATTTTGTTCTTCTACAAGTTTTCTGTGAGCCTGTACTCTTTTGTCCCTTTTACGAATAAAGGCTACTAGCTGACGGATCAGTTCATTCCTCTCTTTCCTTGCTTTCTCTCTCGTTTTCTTGTTCTCTTTTTCCATAGCTCGTTTCTCCCAGCGGTTTGAGGCTTGTCGTGTGTCATACTCTTCTTTCCAAGCAAAGTTCTTCTGAGTACAGAAACTCTGCCAATACGCATAGAAAGGGTGGACTACCTGTAAGAAAAAACAAAACTAAGTCACTTGTTTAGGAGAGACACAAAAAACAGAGAATTAATTCAGGGCTTTTGTAACAGTTTTGTTCTGAACTTCTACACAGGCCGCAGTTTTGCCTCAGAGCAATGAAGATTTAGAGAAACTTCTAACATAATCCTCGAAGTCTGAAAGCACATCAATTCAACAACTTTCTCTAAACTATTACAAACTGCAACTTCTAAAAATACCCCCCTGAAGGATTGGATCATGCTGACATTAGCTTCCAGTTACTTAGCTGTGCTGTATTTCTCCTGTCAAACTGAAAAGCGCAATCAGAATCAGACATGCTGCCTGCAAGCTGGTACTTGCCTATGAACCTCCACATTAAACCACACCAGAGGTCAGCCATACATTTGCACAGCATAAGAAAAGCAGCAAAATAAATACATAATGCTATTTCTTCCCTGTATATTCTCTCTGTTTCCTGAGCAAGAAATGAATAGCCCTTGATGATACAACAGCAAGGAGCCATTACTTGCACAGTTTAACAAGGGGCTACGTGAAGAAATATTTACTCCTGTTTTGTCAGCAAACTACAAAACTGTAGGTTAAAATACACTCCCCATCTTTCACATTAAAAGAAAAAGTAAGTGATCATTATTTATTCTCCTCCCTTTTACTATTCATGGATAAATGCTGGACTAATAATAATAATCATAATCACTTTGGGTTTGTTCTTTATTTCTCTCCAAATAATTATTGTCCTTCTGCATTTTGTATATTCAGCAATCAAGATATGCCTAAACTCCCTTCTTACACTACTTCTTGCCCCATCAATCCTCCTTTTTACTACTAACTCCTATATGCCAAACTGCTCATATTTTGGGATACCTCATAGAAGTATTTAACCTAATGGTTTAATAGATTTTCTTCTAGTGAGTCCTCTTCTTCTGCCATTTTTGTTCACAGGAACTACAACTATCAATTGTTATTCACAGGAACAACTCAACAATAACTTCCAGCAGCCTATCTACATGCAAAGTTCATGGCTGTGGCTTCCGGCAGGTAAGTCACTAGAGTTTTTCTCTGTTATCACAAAAAATAACCAATAAACATTCACATTTCACCTAATAACCTATGTAATATTAGACTACCTACTTCAGATTTCTGCTTCAGAAGAGGATACTTCTGTGCAAATGATGCACACCCATCAACTGATGACAGGGATCATCCTCCCCTTCACCAGATGTATGAGGCAAGACTCCCTCTGTTCTCAGCAGCTACTGTAACAACCTGCACATGTCTGGTATTCTCCAGCAGCCTGTACAGCAGCCCTTGCTGAACTCCCAGGTGGATTTTGTTCTGACTACTACTCATACTTGGAGATGATCACTTCTGTTTCCGCATCTAGTTGACCTGCAAGTCTTCTCTTCCCATGGAGGCTTGTGAACTCATGGCCTTAAGAATATCTTTCCTGGCTGCCTGGCACTGATCAAGCCGCCTCTCAAGCTTCTTGTAAATTCACAGAGAAGAACAATCCAGAGAGCATTCACATCATAGATTTTGAAACCTTTGTCCAGTTTTCATAGCTCCCTTCTAAAACTCTTTTCCCGTTATATTCCTACTGCATAGAGAAGTGAGCACTGCAATGCTGGAATCCTCTGACAGCATAATCTCTTTGTCTGGATATAAGACAACAGGGAAAATTACCTTTCTACTTAACAGAGGCTATATCCTCTAAAATACTCCTATGAATCCCTAGGGGGACAAATAAGTAAGCACTCTGCTTCCAGAACAGCATGAACTAGGCAGATGTCAAAGCACAATGGTGCTAGAATTTCAGTCCTTTTTGCAGTTATTAATTGTCATAAGCATTAAAGCTACTTTGAGTCTATAATCATATCTGTCCCATGGCTTAAAAACAAGCAGTTTTCAAAAGGTGTTTCAAGACAACTACATTGTAAGACAGATTTTAGCTGGTTCAGAGATACTACATATTCTCCCTGGAAAAGACTGCCACTTGTTAAGCCATCCTGTAACTTCTCCCGACATCCAAACACCCGTTGTGGCACTTCTTACGAAGTTTGCTTTGTAACTTTTGTTTCCAACTCCAGCGCAGTTTTGTACCACTGAAGCTACCAACTTTTAAGGTACGTATCAATTTAAATTTTGTACATGACCAGCCATACAGAGAAACTGACAGGGAGAAGTACCACACTAGAAGCAATATTTGAGTGCACTTCATACTGTGTAGTTATTCTCTAGCGAAAGTGTTATCACCTCATTATTTAATTTCAACACAGAAATACTGGTAACCTTGGAAAAAAAAAATCCTAAATCTGATAGTCTGATAGTTTTTAACAAATAGTTGGCAAACCAGATGACAAGAATTCAAGTCATACAAGTCCCCATACACTTTCTTTTCTTGCTTCACAGAGGAAAGCATGCAATGTTTTCTGAATCAAACCTGACTATAGGCTAATTGCAGATGATAATGTAATCATAATGGAAGCTGACACTGCAGGTCAACATCACATCTGCTATTTTCTAAAGGCTGTACTATGCACTAAGTGCTATGAAGTTTTCTTATATGAGGTAAGATACTACCTGTTATAAGAAAAAAATTAGCTCAATACCCCTTTCTGTAATGTGTGTTAAAGACTGGTAAACTAGTCTCATCAGAAAGCAAAGAAAACATCCATTCTTTTGCTTTATAATCTAAAGTCTAGTCTTGCACTAGACTTAAGTTCCACTGGCATAATTGATGGTTGGCCCTGTGAAGGATCTGTCTGACAGCTCACCCTGGAAGCCTGGCTAATACTATAGTCCAACAGGAAATACCAATTTTAATTCACCTAAATATGAATCAGAGCACAAGCACTTCCTTTGCGGTAATGGTCTATGATAGCAGAAAATAACCACAGATACACGGTATTCACCTCAGAGATCATCAGGAGCCTTTCCTTTGGGACAAAGTAATTGTTTAACTCCGTTACCTGCAGTTCAGTTTCACACTTGCTCTTACCGCATCATAGTCACTACGGGAATATCCAAACATAGGGAATTCCTCAATATCTTCCTGTGTCATATATTCCAACTCTTCCTTCGCAATCTTCTCAAAAACTTGTCGATAGACTGTAAAGAATCCCTGAAATAAAGAAATAAATCAATAAAGAAACCTTTTGCACGGCTCAATAATAGATGCACAAATGCTCAGGTGCAGTCGCGTATTTTAGAGAAACATTGCTACTCTGCAAGAGCAACCCAAAACCAGGGTAAAGGCCTTGTAAGCACTTGCTCTAGGTACAAGACCGTTCTTAACAAAGTTCCACTATCTCTCATGCCTTTTATTTCCACCTCCTTCACACAGTCCCTGTCTTTCTCACACCTGTAGTCAAATATAAATCTTAAAGAAAATAGTTTCCACATGCTGGAGATGGTGGTAAGTTTCTAGTTACACAGGATCAAGTTTTGTGGAAGTTACATATATAAAATTCACTTTAAATATCCTATCTTTTTCTAAATTAATGTTACTAACTGACTCCTAGTACAGTAAGAAAAAGGTAAGTATTTTCTCTAGTGGACATTTTTCTAATCACCTGGAGCTTTTTAGTGTATGGTGAGTACTTTAAAATCCAATGGGGAATTCAAAAATCCAATAGAGAAATCAACTATAGCAAGCACACCTTCCCCAAGGACTGTTGTTACATTGCTTTTCTGTAGTTTTAAGCTTTCTAGCTTGACAAAACTATTTCTAAATAAACAGATGGTATTGCAGAGCCCTGGAATGCTTCACTGTGTAACATAAATAAACAATATAAACACATCTGTAGTTGTACAGCATAGCTGGACATTATGATTAAGTAATTGTTGGACAACATGCAAGAATTAAAGCTTCCCTATACATCCAGCACGACTTTTGTCTCAGATTTGCATAAACTGTGCTAACAGTTCTACTTAGAACTTTAACACAAAACAAATGCCAACATTTATAATGGAATTTAAACCGATACATTAAAGATTAATTGATTCACTACCTTTTCATCATCCCCGTATCCAGAGTAACAGCTAACAGTGAAGTAGCGCAGCAGATCTAAGCTATCATCTTGATAGTCTCCATCAACTCCCCCTTTCAGCAGAGCCTCCCTGTGATTATCATACCTGGAAAAAATTCACAGTATCAAGCATGTAGATACACAGAACACCCCTCAGTGCTGATAAACTAACAGAGTACACCTATCACATCACTGTATAGCTCAACCCACTGTAATTTGTCTCTCACATCCAAAATCTTCAGAGAGAAAAACATGACAGACCCAGTAAATATTCCCCCTTGACTTCTAACTTACTATTATTTTATCTGCAATACCTATGGCAGTAATTCCTCAACAGCCAGCTACCAATCAATCACATTTGTGCAAAATGCCACAACAAATTTCCAGAAGTGGGTAGGGCATTATTTAAATCAGCCAATACTTACACTCAAAAAACCCCCAAAACATGCATAAGAACGTAAAAACTGAAAAACAGTCCTGCACTTTCAAGGAGGACGAACTCTAAGTAGAGGTGGGTTTGGCTGTGTCATCTGGTAGATGCTTCAGCCCATGTGAAAAACAAGCTACACAGAACATTTAGAATAGCAACCCGTTAGAGGTGGGTGTGTGTGTGTGTTTCAAATTAGGACTGAACACCTGTATGCACTGCCCAAGGCCAGCGGGCTGACCAGAGCTGCCGCGCAAGCTGCCCCGTGCTCGGAGGGGAGGAAGCGGGCCAAGCTTGGCTGCGCGCCGCTCCTCGGGGCCCAGCACGCCTTCGGCTCCCGACACACCACGAGGAAGGTGAGCGTGCGGAGCTGTGTCTCTCCAAGGGGCTGCATGGCTCTCCACTCTTACAAAGCCTAAGGCCGGCAGCTGCTCCTGCCCACGGATGCCCGCGCTGACTTGCAGCGAGGCCCACGAGCAGCACAGGACAAGCCCTGGCAGAGCCAGGGCTCATAAAGCCTCTGCCAGGCCAAGCGCCGCTCACCAGGCCCGTTCCTGTGGGTCGCTGAGCACGTCGTACGCCGCCTGGATCAACTTGAACTGCTCCGCTGCCTCCTCCGCGTTCTCGAGGTTTTTATCTGCAGGACAATTCAACGAAACCGTGTCAGCGGCGGTCAGGCTCGGCGGCAGCAGCCGCCCTGCCGCCCCCGGCACCGAGCCAGGCGACAGCGCGGTGCCGTCGCCCCGCGCGGGG